>JAVJIF010013598.1:0-143895 GCA_038442645.1 Agave tequilana | reverse complement strand
ACAAGCTGACGACCAGTTTTCACCCATCTCCGAGGGACAAGGAAGCAACTTGGACTCCACTGATCCAGCAAGCAGACAGTGAACCCGGATTATTTTTGAACAGACCTCAGCAGGTCTAAGGTGCTAGCACTTAGCATCACATGAGCCCAAAGGGATAGCCTCGCCTGAGAGGCTAGGATCACCCGACTTCGCCTGAAGCCATTTAGAGCCTCGCCAGGAAGCTAACTTATAGCTTCGCCTGAACTGCTGAAGCGTAACTCCGCAGAGAGTTAACTTCGCTTGAAGCTACACAACCGCGCAGAAGGATGTTCGGTATCTTCGCCACAGATGTTATCTAGCTCCGCTGAAGAGCTTTCTTCTGACATCGCCAGGTGCGCCTTCCAGCTCCGCTGTGAGGTCAATGCGGTAGCTCCGCTGTTGGTCTGCTATGGTCAAACTTTGATCAATCAAATCTCCAGATGAGATCAGATCTAATCAGATCAAATCCAATTTAGATCAAATCGGAGATCAAATTCGGCAGTTGATTGCCACAATCTCTTGACTCTTCTAAAACGAGTAAGAAGATCAGGGAAAATCCTCCAACGATATGGAAAGGATCAAAACAGATCAAGAGGATCAACCGACCTGCCATTTCTAGCTTCGCAGAAGCTGATCATAGCCTCGCAGCAATGCTACTTTTTAGATTCAAACAGATCGATTTAATTTGTTTTCCATATTTTCAAGGAACGGTTATACCCTTGCTCTCTCTATAAAATAGCCCGCTAGGAGCTCCAGAAGTAAGAGACCACGCACAGGCTCCAGAGAGACGGCATACTTCTTGAGAGGACGCATCGTGCACAAACAGAGATCTATTCTCTTGAATTCAGAGACCGTTTAGAGAATTGCTTCTCTATTCAGGGTGCAGATACCCTAATACTTTCTTCTTAAGGGATCTCCAGAACCAGACGAGAAGGAATTCCTAATTGAAGGCGGTTTTGAGAAGTTGCAAGAGGGTTCTACCAACCTTCTATTCTCTGATTCCCAGAACCAGGAAAGAAGGGAATCTCATCGCTTGCATCGTCAAAGGGACAAAGTGGTCGCGCGCTGACCAGACTCCTATCGGCACACTTCTCCAGATCTCTGAGGAGATCTACTTGTAATCTTTTAAAAAATACTTTGTAATTTAGCTCCTCAACCCTTTTTATTGTAAGTTTTTCCCTTTGAAAATCAATGGAAAACAAGATAACGACTTCACTGGGAAGAAATTCTCCACTGCCGAGAATCAAGTGTCGCAATGCGACGAACAGACCTTCGGTCTAACTCTGAATTCAGAAAAGTCGGTGCAACCAGAGCCTCTCTGGCTAAATCTTCAAGGAAAGTCTCTGCGGAGACAGAAAAGGTTCTCTGCGAACCTACTGCGGTCCTCTGGCACAACAAGGAAGCACGCCCGCAGTCCAAGTCCTTCACCTTCGAGAACCTGGTGGTTCAGTTCGATCAACGAAGATTTGAAGAAGTCCTCTCTGGGGTGGTCTAAATGCTTCGAGCACGGAAGCATAGAAAGATCTCCATGACCGAGGTTTCGAAACAGAAACCAGAAGCAGAATTCTGCCAACACCTTCCAGCCTCGTGTGTGGCTAATCAGGTTCCTTGCGAACCTAAGTATCCTTTGCTAAGCGGATGTGGAGCCTAAACAGAAGTCTCTGGCCGAAGCCTCAGGCGTAGCTACGCCAAAACCGCGCCTCTCTCTCGAAGAAAAAGGCAAGATGCCTCTCTGCTCCAGCAATGCTGCCGACTATGAAGTCATGACGGCAATCATATACCGTTGCCCAGTTCAACAGCAGCAACGCCTTGCGCCAGCCTTGTTCCCATGAGCAACTACTGTACCACAGCGTACGCGCAGGGTTCATGACCACGAAGATAGAGCCAAAGTATTATCTAAGGCTAATCCCCTTCGCAGCAGCATAGCGGGTGAAGCACCACAGCGTGCTCCGCTTTCCAGTGCGTCAAGCACTAAGTTCGCGCCTATTGGCGAAGCTAGAACTAAAGCACTATTCAGTGCTAATTCTTTCTGCAGGGATAAAAGGACAAGACATTCTCCTATGCGCTATCCAAAGGAGCTTCTGCACCAGATCATTAGGCCATGCTTGGCCTGATTTGCGGGAATTGTGACAAATAAAAAACAAACTTCTTCTTCCAGTTGTCAACAAGTGGGATGTCTTGGTGACGGTCCACTCGGTCCATTGCCGGCTAGCACCAATCTTCGCCACCTGCCCAGGTCGGTGATCAGTTTTTCATCGGCTGTCGGTACAAGCCCCGGTAAAGCATCGCAAAAGGAGCATCTCGCGAGATCCATCCTCTGCATCCGTCAACATGACCGAAAGAGGACAGAGTTATGCAGGGGAAGATAAACATCTGACGACACCCCTATAGCTCCCCAGATCTAGATTACAGCCCAGGCTTAGGAGAAGTCTGTGCATGAAGAAGGTGTTTTCCGAACACCAGATCTAGGGTGGCGATACCCTACAGTTTACGAGCAGCCTTCTTCCTTAACGGCCCTAGCCTCGTCACAAAGCCCACAAGATCACTCCAACCATCGGATGAAGAAGATGAAGACAGTGGGTACGCCTCTTCAGCGACAGTTAGCTCAGTGCGAACATGTTTTAGGGAAGGATAGTGTGAAGTTTTTGCACAAGTATTATGTAAAAGAGGAAAGTTTAGAGTCAACCTTTAGTGCTTGATCAGTTCACAATGTAGTTAATGTGATTGATGTATCCTTTCCAATCTCCGTTATAGCAATGGCTATACCGGGTCGATCCTCCGGGAGAGCTCACGATGGAAGTTTTACGGTCCGTAGCGAAAAAGAAAAACGAAGATTCTTCTTTGTATTTACACAAATGCAAGAAGCATGGAAAAGAAAATGAAAGAATTGGTGGATTTGTGCATAATGGAAAAGAAATCAAAAGAACTTTGGAAAGTGTATTGCTAAGAAAGAAAGCTATTGAAGAATTCTTTGAAGAAAACTTTAGATGAGAAGGCCATGGCTAGCTAACTTTACCACTTCGCTAACTTACTAAGCTCAATGGTGATGCTTGATTGCCTCATGTTGATTCATTGCAATAGAGATTACTTTGCTTGTTTGTTCAAGTACTTTACCGTTTGGAAGATGGGTGTCCCTTTAGGTCTTAACTTGTAGCCTCATTGATTCATTGGCTCTCAAGATAGATTTTCAATAATGAATTCTAGGAGTGACACTCAAGGGATGCTAAGGAAGAAGATACAACATTCAATTAACGTTCAAGACATAACACAAATTAGCTTGAAGTAAAGAAGTCGTTCTACAAGTAGCATATGTTTGGTGATCCATCTCCATGTTCCATCAAGGCTCTTGTTCTAGACAAGGCTCTAAATGAGGCACACATGAGTCATATGGAGTTTGAACAAGCATTTACCAAGTGAAAGCAACTCTACTTCCATGGAAAGCAAAAGAAACTCTAACAATGCAAGTATAGAAATTAGCAATCATCCAAAGAGATAGAAGTTAGCTAGGTAAGTTGTTAGCTAGCCATGTAAGAGAGATTTAGCTATCCATTGCACAAGAAACAAAACAACAATTCATGATGTAAAGCAATAGAAGTAAAGCAATAGAAATGCACTAGAAGTAAAACAAGAAAGTAAAGTAAAGTAAAAGCAACGTACTAGAGATTGTAAAGAGAAGAATGAAGCTTTGATTAATCCTTGCTTACAATAATGTCACCTTCTTGCTTACAAGCTTTCAACAGCACTCTCTTTTCTCTCTTTGACAAAATCTCTAGGAGGAATAAGAGGGAGACTAAAACCTAGAGAATACTAAAACAAAATACAAGACTTTCCCCTAATTTCTCCTCTCTCTTCTCTGCTCTCTTGTGCAAGCCCTGGTCCTGTATTTATAGGCCTCAGAGAGAAGAATCTAGAGCCCAGGTTCTTGGAGAGATCTGGGCCCTAACCACCCTGTAACTGCCGCAGATACGCGGGAAAGCGCGGCAAATCTTAGCCGTTCAGGCCAGATTTTCTGGTACAGGTTTGTTATGAGTTTGTTATCCACGTGGCCTTCTTGAAGATTGAGTTGGCGCGAGGATCTCTCCTGATTCTGGATTCAAACTTGGGCTCTTTGGGCTTTGAATTAATCTCTTTAATTATTGGTAATTAAAGAGATTTTGGGCCTTTTCTCTTTAAGATGTGGACCTACAAAAATAGAGAGAAGATGATCAAAAATCATATTTTTATTACAATTTGCATGGTATGGAAGTGGTAAATATGCAATATGTATAACAATCACACCCCCATACCTAGCTTTTGCTCGTCTCGAGTAAAACAAGAAAAGAAAAAGAAAGAAAAAGAAAATCCTAACTAGTTTATTACACCACTTTCGTAGGTGACACGATTGCACTGAGCACGTGCAACAAGTCGTTAAACCTCTAGGTTACCCTAGAGGAGGAGTATGTCTCCTGAGGGTTTTCAGCGGATTGCACCCACAAAATCCATAAAGAAAAATAAAAGGGTTTAGTGAAAATTTTGATCCATGTTTTAAAGATTCTCCCTTAAGTTTAGGTTTTCAGGTTACTCTAAACTTGTCATTCCTCTTATAAGCGTCTATTTGGAGTTTTGTTTTCAACTTAGGTTAAGATTTTAGGGAAAGATCAAAAACTGGATTTTGCATCCATCCTAGGATAATACATCTATAAATATGAAGGATCTTTCTTAGACTAAGTTCATTTATTTACAATAATATAATAATATTTTTCTTTCTTTTTTTTCTTTTTTTTTATATATATACAATTTTTATTTATTTACATTTCCTTAGCATCCTTAGGCTTTCTAGTTTACCCTTGTAGCGAGTCTCTTACCGATGACTCCCAAACCAGATGGTCGTAGGGCACCAGATGAGAAAACATCCCTCGGGTTCGATGACTCAAGTAAACTAGGCCACGAAGGAATTTAAGGACTTAACCACCTTTAGGTGTGATCGGCAATGCTTCTTGAGGCACGGCTAACCAGCTTAGTTAGTGGCTAAGTATTTATTATTTATTTATGTACATTTTTTTCTTTTTTTATTTTTTTATATATTTTTTTTATTATATATATATATGTAAATAAAATCACAAAGTCTTTGATTAATCCTTCAATATATTTAATGTATATATCCTAAAGAAAGAATTAAAATCTAGTAATTTTTCTAATCCTTTATTACTTAACCTAAAAATCAAACAAAACTCCGCTTTTCGACTTATAATTCAAAATCTTAGTTTAGAGCTTCCTTAATCCCTAAGTTAAGTTTGATTCTTTAGACATGGATCAAGAATTTCCTTTTTTTTATTTTTTTCTTTTTTTTATTTTCTAAAAGAAAATAAAATCTAACAAAAATTTACAAAGAAAGGTAAAATCTAAAAAAAACCTAAAAAGAAACTGAAAATCCTAAAAATAAAAATAAAAGGCCTAAAAAGAAAATAAAAATAAAAGGCCTAAAAAGAAAATGAAAAATCCTATGTTAGCATCTACCCCCCCATACCTATCTTATGCATTGTCCCCAATGTATGCAAGATGAAATGATGCATGAAATAGGTAAAGGATAAAGCTACTCCCTCCGTCGCTTTGGACCCGCGGTGGTGCTAGGTCCAGCAGATTGTGAACGTCTCAAAGCTGCCTCCATACTGTCTAACCTAGAGGATTGCTCCTCTACCTTCTTTCTAAGACGAACCTGCCCCCTAAAGATTTTCTTTATGCCCTTCCAGATGGTGGACATGAAGGCTCGAGATTCAGATGGGGGGTCCTGCCTCCAAAATTGTGGCTTATCTATTGCCTCTAAGCTTTCCGCCGAAGAAGACTTCACGGAATATCTCGGGTTGGATAGTAGGAGTCCAAACCGCATGCAAGCAACCATTATAAGAACTGGTGGGTCTTTCTGCTATAACAAACACTCGGTCAAAGGTATCAAACTCATCGGCTGGTATGAAATGTTTACACAGACGTGTAATCAAGACTGGATGGGAATGCTTGGCACCCCGAGTGCGGGAGGAATTAGCAATGATCGCGTGAAAAATGGCCTTATTCAAACAAACGTGTGTTGTCGAGTCATCAAATCATGAATAATTTGTAACACTGGTCTGTTAAAGGATGTGACATGTTCAAGCCCTAAAATGTTGCGTTGGATCCAACGTCCCACGCAGTACACATTTCTAAAGGTCGTGTTGGCTTTGAGCCCACGATCCTGCTCTATGCAACGAGCACCAATGATTGTCATGTAGTCTAGCAATGGCAAAGGGTTGCTATGATGGGGTTGACTTGGGACATGAGTAATTTCCTCAAGAAGAGGAATTGTGACGACGATGTCCCCTAATGGCATATGGACTACAAATTGGTATGTCTCATAACTCACAGATGCATAATCAAGTGCATTATAGAATGCAGTGACTAGTTCAGGGCAGTAATACGCATCAGTTTCATTGATATCGTATACCAGAGAATACAATTCCATGCACGCAAGCGATCAACAAATATGTGCCCATACCCCCCATGATCATTCAGAATTTTTGAAAAGTCTTTCTCTACAAACACATTTGGAGCCATGTGTAATAATGAAAATTAAAGAAATGGATCTAGAGATGAAAGATCAAACCACCCCCGGAGTTCGTGGGGGGAAATCCAAAGGCAGATGTGCAGAAGGCACCAGAGACAGACTCTGGAAGAATGAGTACTGTAGATGCCACCAGATGAAGAAATCGACCGGCCAGAATTTTGCAGATCTCCAGATGTGGCAGGAGAGCAGCAGATATGTGGCTGGATTGAGGAAAATGCTGCAAAATGAGGGTTCCAGGGAAGCAGAAAATTTCTGAGAGGTCGGCTCTGGAAGGAAGAGGCAGATCTGAGAGGGATTTGCGTTTGAGGGAGGACGGGTAGGTGAAGAGAGTATTTATAGGAGGGAAAGAAAAGAAGAGTTCCAATAATAGCCCTAGGTCAAAAGTGTATTTACAACCCTAGGAAAAGGAATAGGAAAATGAATGGAATCCTAGGGAAGATAGAATCCTAGAATTTGAAACTCTTTTAAACACAAAATTCCCTCATTTTTTTTCTTTTTTTTTATATTATTTACAAAAAAATGATCCCAAAATGATATGCAGGGAAAACTCGGGAAACTGTACATATGGAATGGTCACAAATAAACTGGGTCGCAAAGACCCAATTCATGAACTTCTTGTGACATGATTCAGTGGTAAGGAATGGCTTTAAACGTTGACCGTTCACAGTGAATTTATTGCCATTATTTGGGTCAAGAATCTCGATCGCACCGTGTGGGAAGACATTTTGAACAATGAATGGCCCTGACCACCCGGTTCTCAATTTACCAGGAAAAAGGTGGAGTCGTGAATTGTACAACAGAACCTTTTGTCCAGAGACAAAAATTTTTCTGTGAATGGATCTATCATGAAAAAGTTTGATTCTGTGTTTGGTGATCCGAGCATTGTCATATACCTCGTTTCTTAGCTCTTCTAGCTCGGATATCTGCAACTTCCTTAAAGCACCGGCTTTATCCAAATCCAAATTCAGCTGCTTTAAAGCCCACATAGCTCGGTGTTCTAACTCCACAGGCAAGTGACAAGGTTTTCAAATATAACTCGATATGGAGACATACCGAGGACAGTTTTGTAAGCGGTCCTGTATGCCCATAAAGCATCAGTGAGTTTGATGGACCAGTCTTTACGATTCTGTCCAATGGTTTTCTCTAAGATGAGTTTTATTTGTCTATTCGTGACTTCTACTTGCCCGTTGGTTTGAGGATGGTATGCCGTGGATAGTTTGTGAGAAATAGAATATTTGCGCATCAGAGCTTCAAAAGCCCGATTGCAAAAATGACTCCCATTATCACTTATTATCGCACGGGGGGCTCCGAAGCGAGAGATGATATTCTCTCGTAAAAACTTGATAACAACTTGGTTGTCATTTGTCCTTGTTGGAATTGCTTCAGCCCATTTCGAAACATAATCTACGGCTACCAAAATGTATTGGTTACCATAGGACAGAGGAAAGGGTCCTATAAAGTCGATGCCCCAGAGGTCAAAAATTTCGACTTCTAAAATGGGTGTGAGGGGCATCATGTCTCTCTGTGTAATTCTACCCGTCATTTGACACCTATCACAGAGCTTGCAGAAAGTGTATGCATCTTTAAAGAGAGTGGGCCAGTAAAATCCACTCTGAAGTACTTTCTCAGCAGTTTTTCGTGGACCAAAATGTCCACCGCAAGCTAACTTGTGACAAAATGTCAAAACACTCTGATGTTCATCCTCAGGAAGGCACCTACGTATTATCTGGTCAGGACAATATTTGAATAAATACGGTTCATCCCAAAAGAAGAACCGCATTTAACGCATGAAACGGTGTTTTTCCTTACTTGACCAATGAGAAGGTATTTGCCTGGTAGCAAGGTAATTCACTATGTCAGCATACAAAGGCTCTCCACACATCAAAAAAATGTGTTCGTCAGGGAAATCGTCATTAATCGGTATTCTCTCCTTAGGTGCATTTGGAATTCTCGACAAGTGATCAGCTACCACGTTCTCAACGCCCTTTTATCTTTAATCTCCAGATCAAACTCTTGCAAAAGAAGTATCCATCGAATAAGTCTTGCCTTAGCATCCTTCTTTTGCATTAAATAGTTTAGGGAGGAGTGATCAGTGAAAATAATCGTCCTGGACCCTAGCAGATATTGTCGAAATTTCTCCAACGCAAAGACAACCGCTAAAATTCCTTTTCAGTAGTTGTATAATTGAGTTGGGCATCATTCAGCGTTCTGCTAGCATAATAGATTACGTGTTGCCTAGTATCAATACGCTGCCCTAAAACAGCACCGATAGCAAAGTCCGAGGCATCACACATAATCTCAAAAGGCTTGGTCCAATCTGGTGCAGAAATGATCGGTGCTGAGACAAGTCTACTCTTAAGCTCCTTCCATGATTTTTGACATTCCTCATCAAATATAAAGGGTACATCCTTTCCTAAGAGATTTGTCATAAGTCTTGCAATATTGCTAAACCCTTAAATAAATCATCTATAGAAGCCGGCATGCCCTAAAAATGACCTAATGTCCTTTAAGAATGTTGGTTCAGTGAGCTTCGTTATGACTTCCACTTTGGGTCTGTTTGGATTTAAGGAATTGGTGTGAAGTGAGGAAGTAGGAAGTAAGATTTATTTCCTTAGGAAAAAGGGAAATGAGTAGTAAGTTTTCTGGTGTTTGGATGGTTGTTGGGAAGTGTGGTTTGGAAAATGTTTTGTCGTTTCCGGTGTTTGGATGGTAATGAAAAGTGGAATGGAAAAGTTGACCACAAAGTTGACCGCAAAATAATATTAAAATAAAAATTAATTAAGAAAAATAAAAATAGATTGTAATTAGAATGCAAGTGAGATTTACATGACCAAAAATTAACTGTTTTATGCTATAACTTATTATAAATGAGATTTACATGACCACAAATTAACTGTAGCACTCTGGAAGTGAGAAAATGGTTGTGTAAAAGAGAGATGAAAAAGGGAAAAGGGGGTTTTCTTATTTTCCTTTTCCGGTGTTTGGATAGATAGGGAAATGAGCAATTATACTTCCCTACTTCCTCACTTCACTCGGATTCCTTACATCCAAACACGCCCTTTAGACTTGTCCACCTCAATTCCTATACGTGAAACCTTGTGCCCAAGAACGATTCCTTGCTTGACCATAAAGTGACACTTTTCCCAGTTAAGTGTCAAATTTTTCTCCATACAACATTGTAAAACCAGCTTCAAATGGTACAAGCATTGCTCAAAGGAATCCCCATAAATCAAAAAATCATCCATGAAAATTTCCAGAAATTTCTCCACCATGTCTGAAAAAAGGCTTAGCATGCAACGTTGAAACGTTGCGGGAGCATTGCATAGGCCGAAGGGCATCCTTCGGTATGCAAATGTTCCAAAAGGACAGGTGAAGGTAGTTTTGTCTTGGTCCTCGGGAGCGATCAGGATTTGATTATATCCTGAATATCCATCCAGGAAACAATAGTATTCATGTCCCGCCAATCTTTCAAGCATTTGATCAATGAATGGAAGAGGAAAGTGGTCTTTACGTGTGGCAGTGTTCAACTTTCTGTAATCAATACAAACTCGAATCTTCGTTGGAAGACGTGTTTGTATCAATTCTTTATTCTCATTTTCCACCACAGTAAATCTAGCTTTCTTAGGCACAGCGTGAACTGGACTAACCCACTAACTATCGGATATGGGATAGATAATCCCATTGTCTAATAGCTTCAAGATCTCGTCTCTAACAGCTTCCTGCATTATTGGGTTCAGTCTACGCTGTGGGTCTCGTTTTGACTTGGCATCTTCCGTCAAATGAATCCTATGTTGAACTATGGAAAGACTAATCCCCTTAATATCAGCCATGGTCCAACCAATGGCTTCTCTATTTTCCTTTAACACAGTAAGAAGGTCCTCTTCTTGTTGTTTAGTGAGATTGGATGCAATTATTACAGGAAAGGATTCCTTCTCATCCAAGTACTTGTACTTGAGATGGTCGGGAAGAACCTTAAGATCAGAAGAAGGGACAGGCTCTATCATTGGTTGTTCATGGTGCAAGGGAAGAATAGGGATGGAATTAGTGGTCCTTTCAACATTTGATTCAACAATCTGATCAAGGTTGAAGTCATCAGACTCCAACTCAAATTCCTCTTCAGACTCATACTCAACCTCCTTAACATGTTCACTAGTTAAACCCTCGATCAAGTTCACTTCGAAGAATCATTGTCTAGATCCCTAGGCTGCTTCCCCAGATGGAAGACATTCACCTCCTTTGTCATATCTCTGAAAGTTAGCCGCATTGATCCATTTCTACAGTTGATGATCGCATTCGCGGTGGCTAAGAAAGGACGTCCGAGAATGACAGGTGTTTGTGCTCTGTGATTTTGTACGGGTTGTGTTTCTAGAACGACAAAGTCTACGGGGTAAATGAATTCCCCGACCCGTATTAAAACATCTGTAATCTCCCCCTTGGGAATCTTTACAGAGCGGTCAGCCAACTGTATCGTCATTTGGGTCGGGCGAAGGTTGGCTAACCCTAATTGCTGATACACGGAAAAGGGGAGAAGATTGATGCTCGCGCCCAAGTCAAGCAAAGCCCTATTTATGGTGGTCTGCCCTATGATGCAAGAAATGGTTGGGCTCCCTGGGTCTTTGTATTTCACAGGGATCGGACCATTGAGCAGTTCACTAATGTTGGAAGCCAGAAAGACTTTTTTAGGGACATTTGCTTTTCTCTTCTTGTGCACATTTCTTTTAAAAATTTTGCATAAGAAGGAACTTGTTGTATGGCATCAAGGAGAGGGACATTGATTTGAACTTGGTTGAATATCTCTCTTATCTTCTCCATGTGAGCATTCATCTTATGATTTGTAAGCCTATTTGGGAAGGGAACAACAGGCTTATATATTTGCTCATCAACTTTTTCTTTTCCTTTTGACTGGGAAGTGGATGGTTTGTGTGCTTGAAGAAGGATTGTCTTGAATGGGTTGGATTGGAACAGAAGGTAGTGGTCTTGACACAGATTTGGGAGGCTGATTTGAAACCTTATTATCTACATGCTTCCCAGATCTAAGGATTTGAATAGCTTGGCATTGGCTGGGGCTCAAATCTTCAACTTCGTGCAGGGGAAAATGGGTTTTGGGATTTGGCACAGGTTGGCTAGGTAGCATTCCTTTTTGTCTTTCAGTCAGAGAATTAGCCAACTGCCCTATCTGGATTTGCAATTTGTTCATGTCCTGCTGCTGATTGTTCATCATTGAAGCTTGGGTCTTAGATAAGGTCTCTATCATTTTCTCCAAATCAGAAATTCTCTTGTCAGAAGGGTTTGGTGGTGGATGATGCTGATACTGGGGCTGAAAATTTGCTTGGTAAGGCACAGGATTTTGATATGACTGGAATCTTGGTGGACTTTGGTATGAATGGACATTTGGTGGGTTCTGGTGGTAAGTCGGTGGATGAGACTGAGCAGGGTATTGTTGTGGAAATGGTTGCCTCGGCTGCTCAGGACCAGACTGACTCCAAGAAAAGTTTGGATGGTTTCTCCACCCCGGATTATATGTCTTGGAGTAAGGATTGTAAGTGGGTCTGGTGTATGCGGCATTCGTACTCTCCTGAAATATTTAAGTTTGATATACTGGACACTCCTCAAACAGATGATTCAGATCATGGCAATAGGTACAACCCGGGTTTACCACAGATGATGGGTTGACCTGATTAACAGTAGAATTTTCCCTAGACTCTAGCAACTCAATCCTCTTCATCAATTGTGTGATTTTAGCTTCTGCAGCTATCGAGGATCCTATGGAGTGTAAACCAGTTCTGGAAGTTGTGGGTGTGGGTTTCTCAGTACATGACTCCCACTGGACTGTCTTTTCAGCTAAAGCCTCAAAAAGATCCCAACCCTGATCTTCATCCTTCTTTAAGAATTCTCCTTGGCACATAGTTTCAAGGAGTGTCTTAGTCTGATAATCAAGCCCATCATAGATAATTTGGCACTGGCGCCATTTTTCTATACCGTGATGGGGACACAGGGCTATTAGGTCTTTAAAACGCTCAAAGTACTTCCAGAATGGTTCATTGGCTTCTTGTTTGAATTGCATTATATTTTTCCTCATAAGGGCTGTCTTATGGATAGGGTAAAACTTTTTAAGAAAGACCTTAACAAAATCATCCCATGAAGAAATTGAGCTGACAGGGAGATTATAAAGCCACTTCTTAGCAATATCCTTAAGTGCGAAAGGTATAAACCTAAGTCTGACAGCGTCCTCGGTCAACTGGGAAATTCTCATCATAAGGCATACTTCTTCAAACTCTCGGATGAAGAAGTACGCATCCTTAGATTCTAGGCCATGGAATCGTGGAAGAGTGTTTATGAACTGGGGCTTCAACTCAAAGTTATTTCCATTTGTGGTTGGGAGGAGAATGCAAGATTGAAGTGATGTGCGAATCGGGTAGAACTTGTCTTGTGATTGGTCACTAATGTTGCATATTTAATGTCACATTTCCATACTTATTTTAGAATAAAAGCCTGCATTATCCTAATTATTTGTTTGATTTATTTGCAGGCCCAATCCTTAAGGAGATGAAGAGAAATGAGCCCAAAAGCCCACCAGAATTCTGAATTAAATCAGAATAAATTCGCACACACTAAATCAGGGCAAAATCAAGAGGTTGAAACCGGTTGAGAATAATCCTCTCAGAATCGATCGGTTAAAGCCAAGAATCCAAGGCCATTTCGTCAGAATCCAGGGATCAAACGAAGAAACCAACAAAGGATAAAGCCAGAAGAAACTCTCCAGATGATCCACCAACAGGGTGTGGCCATCTGGCCACACCCTTGCCGCGGATCCGCGGCAAAAGCCGCGGATCCGCGGCTTTGTTGGGGAGTTAGGGGGAGCGTTTGCTCCCCCGACCTCCCCGGGATCTTGGTGGTTAGGTTTTTGGCCTATAAAAAGGCATTTTCTTTGCTGAAAGTGGACGCCAATGCAGATTAGGATTTTAGACTAGTTTTTCCATTTTGTAGTTTAGTTTTATGTAAGTTGTATGTAGCTTAGGGTAGATGATGATTCATGTAAGTAAGAGAGAGAGGCTGAAGTTGAGAGTGACACCGACGATGTACCCTCCTCCTTTCTTTCATTGTCTCAGTAAGCAATAAAGGTAACATTTGTTTATGTTTGTATCTTTACTTTCCTTTTTGTTTTGCTTTCCTCCTCCTCTTCTACTTTACCTTCGATTGTATGTGTTGAGTTTACAAGTGAATTCCAAAGCAAGTATCACTAAGCTACGTGAGAGCCAGCGATAGTTCATGAAGACGTTCTCCTCTTCCAAGCTCGCATCACTTCGTACTTCATATGCTTGACGATATAATGTGCACGGGGACCGAGCTCGAGCTTATGATCTATGCATTGAACGCCTCCGAAGCAAAAAGGTAGAACGTGCAAAAAAGGTTTCCAAGTAAGTCATCACTCAACCTCGGTAAGTATCTCTTTACTTTTCTTTACTTCTTTTCTTTTCTTTCTTAGTTTAGATCACCAACCACTTCTTTCAAATCGTTTTCATTCTTCTTTCCACTTCATTGTACATAGTCGTTTTTCTTGTTTTCTGATTTGTCCACCTTCTTCATCTCTCGCTTTCTTCTTAACTTTAACATAACTTTCTTTTTCTTTTTGTTAACTTAAAAATAGAGAAGAACTTTCGCTTTTCTTCTTAACGATTTCAATAGAACCGTATAAAGCTTCCATCGCAAACCCTCCTTGTGGATCACGACCCGCATAGCCACTTGCTATAGCGGAAGTATTGAGCACTTGCACATTCTCTTCTTAAGTTCTATAATCTCGTATTTTTTGTGCAGGTTTGGCCTCAATCAAATTTTGGCGCCGTTGCCGGGGAGGGTAACATGTTTTTTTTATTGAAATCTGAATTTTTCTTGCAAATCTTTTAGAACTAAACGATTTTTCTTCTCTGTTGCAGGTTACAGGGCAAGCAAAGTAGAAGATTATTATTGCAGTGACATACAAGTGGCCTTGGGCCTCTGCTCCAAAAAGCAGAGACCAAGGGCCCTCTGAATTGCCGCATTTCCACGGCAAAAGCCGCGGATCCGCGGCAAGGACGAGTTGACTACTAACAGCTTTTTGCAGGGCTGCTTAGTTTACAAATTCTAGTTTGCTGCAACTTTAATTTTTCTTATATGCCATAACATAAGCCTGCTAATAATCAACAGTAAAAGATTCGTTGAAAGTTAAAAATTGATTAGACATTTGCATTCTAGGCACAAGTCTTTTCAATTCTTTTACTTTACTGTTGAAGAGAGCTGGAGACAAGGTATGTATGCATAGCATATAGTTTAGGAAACATTCTTGGGTGATTTTGCTTTTGAATGCTACTTTCCTATATCTTGCACACTTGCACGAATCAATTCTAAGGGCAAAACCCAAATCAAGATAAGGTGGGGATTTGATCACCCTTCCTTAGCCCAAAAACCATCTCCAAGCACTCACTAACCCAAGCCTAACTTAAAATGAGTAGACGTTGGCCCTAGGGACATCTCGGACTCAATTAGGAGATTATCCTAAGGGGGAAAAATGTTGGAATCTAACTCCTGCAAAATCAGTGTCTAGGAAAGGGATTGAGGGCCGAAAGCCCGAAGGTTGGTGGTTATTTAATTAAGGAACGTCTTTGACGGAAAACCTCCCACCAACCTTGCCCTGACCTGGCTGATTAGCTTGTGGTTAAAGTCTACATTAGACCTCCCGTGGACAGTCTAACCAGTTAGGAGTCGTCTAGGTCCTAAGTCTACCCTAACTTAGGCTAGAATTTTTTCTTTTTTTTGTTTGTTCATTTGTTTGTTTTTCTTTGTTTGTATTCTATTGTGTGATATGGACTATAATAATAATTTTTTCAACTACAATAATACATATTACACACCGACTTCATTTTCGGATATTACCAACCCGGCATATCATAACTTTGACCAACCTAGTGTGCCGGATTGGTCTTATCCGAATCAATATGACCCATACCCCCCATCTAATAACTATAATTTCCATAATGATTTCAACTCTTCACCGAGTCAGTGGGGATTCACCTCCCCCGAGCATAATTTCCAACCACCTTGCCCTCCTTCTCCACCCAGTCCACATTATGTTCAAGATTCATACTCAGTTCCACCCGTCCAAAATAGGAAACCATCAATTATGGAAATGAGTATGCGTGAGTCCAAACACAAATCCCAAAATCTGATGGACTCACAATTTCACTACCACTTCCAAGACAATTCTTCATCTTTTCATCAAAACAATGAACCTATCAACTATGAAAAGATGCTTGAAGCCATGACTCAGGCTCAAAACACTCGTAATCGTGACATAGATATGATGGTCGAATCTCTACGTTCCCACCGTCCTGATGTCACTAACTATTCTGTTAGAGCCGAAGAGTCATGTAGTTTTGGAAATCAAGATTCCATTTCAGAACAACCACTTGAACTTGCCCAAACTCCAAATTTTGAAAAAGATATTGATAGTTTAGCAAGTTTTCCTTTTCCTGAAATAGAACTTGAGAATGAATATGATCTTGAACCCCAACTTAGTGATTCAATGCTTCTTCCTGATTCAATAATGACTCCGGTATCTTCACCTGATTTCGATCTTTTTCCCGAGTCAACATTGGATCCTGTACCAATCCATAATGAAATTGAATCACCCATCTGTGAGGATCATATTGAACTTGACCAATTATACACTCTTGAAGATCCTATTGACAAATTGGCAAGTTCTCAATTTTTTGATATTGAAGTCAATGAGATATGTGACCTAGATTCTCATATCTGTGATCCAGTTCAACTTTCTGAATCAATCTTGACTCCTGTTATGTTACCAAACTTGAGTAATGTTTTAGAGTCAGTTTTGATTCCTCCACCTATCATTCATAAACTGGAATCACCCACATTAAGTCACATTCCATTGTTAGAAAATACATGTGGACTGGAGTTTCAATTTCTTGACTTGGACCCAATTTCTGAACCTATTTCGACTCCTGAACCTTTACTTGACTTAAGTCACCTTCCTGAGTCGGTATTAGTTCATGTCCTTCCTGAGTCCAAGTCAACTGTTCTATCATTTCATACTCCATTCTGGGACGAGGTGGTTGACAAATTTGACTCCGAAATCAATTATGGAATTTGGAAATTAGATGGGGTTAAATTTTTAATAAAACTTCTTAATGGAGTTATCTTTTTAGTGGGTTATATTAAAGAGATTTTTGGTGGGTTCCTTCGAGACCCAAGAAAAGTTGATTGGGCCGCGTTTCGTGGACCAATCAGACCACCACCGGAACCACCACCTTAAGGTAACACTTTCCTTCCCTGTCGTCTTTTTCATGCATCTATGCATTAATTCATACATTGAGGACAATGCATGAGATAGGTTTGGGGGAGGGTCTAACATAACTTTTCTTTTTCTTTAAAAAAAATAAAAAATAAAAAAATAAAAAAATTAACATTTTTCTTTACTTTTAAAAACTTTTTGAAAAATAGAAACAATATTTTGACTTATTTTTGTAAGAAATTAAGTTAATTTTAAGGAATAGGAAAGTCCAAATTAGGATTTCTTATACTTGGTCAAAATACGATTATTTGTTTGATTTTTAGGGTTAGGAAGATAATTTGTCAAAGTAATTTAGTCTTGATCTTTACCTTGATGAAATATGCACACTTCATACACTTACACACTTAGGGTTCAAAAATAAAGATTCTTATGCCTTATAAAAAATATATATATATATAAAAAAATATGAATAAGTCTAATTATCGATTAGCTAGGTGCTTTGGCCTAAGCAAGCCTTAGTATTTATGCGAAAGATAATTAGATAAGTTTGAAAGAAAAAAAAAATAAAAAAAATGAATAAATCTAATTATTGATTAGCTAGGTGCTTTGGCCTAAGCAAGCCTTAGTATTTACGCGAAAGATGATTAGATCCTCTGATTAAGCTGGGTATTTGTGCCTAATAAAGCATAAGTATTCACGCCTAAAAGGGATTCATATAATAAAATCCTTAGTTTTGTGGCCTTGTTTGCTCGAGTCCTTAAGTCCTAGGGGTGTCTTCTCACCTGGTGCCCTAAGACCGTCTGGTTTGGGAGTCATCGATTAAAGGCTCGTTACATGGGCAGATTAGAAAGCCTAAACTAAGGAATAATACCACCAAAAAAAAAAAAACAAAAAATATATATATATAAATAAATAAGGCATAAGAGTTGGCGTTAATGAACCCTTAGTCAAAATTTTCACAGTCACAAGGTGCATATGACTTAGGGTAAAGTAATAGACTAGATGAGAAGTACAATTTGACTCCTTACTTTGATTGATAACAAATTTTTGAATAGAGACTAAGTAGGAATGAAAAATTTGGTTTTCCTATAACTTATAGATTGCTTAGATCTTACAATCATATTTCAAATATTTTTCTCTTTCAAAATGCTTTTCGAAAATACTAACTCTTTATTTCCCTTTCTTTATGGATTTTGTGGGTGCAATCCGCTGAAAACCCTCACGAGACAAAACTCGTCCTCTAGGGGAAACCTAGAGGTTTAACGGCTTGTTGCACATGCTCAGTGCAATCGCGCGACCTGCGAAAGTGGTCTAATAATCCTTAGTATAGTTTAGTTGTTTTGCTCGAGGACGAGCAAAAGATAGGTATGGGGGTGTGATTGGTCACTAATGTTGCATATTTAATGTCACATTTCCATACTTATTTTAGAATAAAAGCCTGCATTATCCTAATTATTTGTTTGATTTATTTGCAGGCCCAATCCTTAAGGAGATGAAGAGAAATGAGCCCAAAAGCCCACCAGAATTCTGAATTAAATCAGAATAAATTCGCACACACTAAATCAGGGCAAAATCAAGAGGTTGAAACCGGTTGAGAATAATCCTCTCAGAATCGATCGGTTAAAGCCAAGAATCCAAGGCCATTTCGTCAGAATCCAGGGATCAAACGAAGAAACCAACAAAGGATAAAGCCAGAAGAAACTCTCCAGATGATCCACCAACAGGGTGTGGCCATCTGGCCACACCCTTGCCGCGGATCCGCGGCAAAAGCCGCGGATCCGCGGCTTTGTTGGGGAGTTAGGGGGAGCGTTTGCTCCCCCGACCTCCCCGGGATCTTGGTGGTTAGGTTTTTGGCCTATAAAAAGGCATTTTCTTTGCTGAAAGTGGACGCCAATGCAGATTAGGATTTTAGACTAGTTTTTCCATTTTGTAGTTTAGTTTTATGTAAGTTGTATGTAGCTTAGGGTAGATGATGATTCATGTAAGTAAGAGAGAGAGGCTGAAGTTGAGAGTGACACCGACGATGTACCCTCCTCCTTTCTTTCATTGTCTCAGTAAGCAATAAAGGTAACATTTGTTTATGTTTGTATCTTTACTTTCCTTTTTGTTTTGCTTTCCTCCTCCTCTTCTACTTTACCTTCGATTGTATGTGTTGAGTTTACAAGTGAATTCCAAAGCAAGTATCACTAAGCTACGTGAGAGCCAGCGATAGTTCATGAAGACGTTCTCCTCTTCCAAGCTCGCATCACTTCGTACTTCATATGCTTGACGATATAATGTGCACGGGGACCGAGCTCGAGCTTATGATCTATGCGTTGAACGCCTCCGAAGCAAAAAGGTAGAACGTGCAAAAAAGGTTTCCAAGTAAGTCATCGCTCAACCTCGGTAAGTATCTCTTTACTTTTCTTTACTTCTTTTCTTTTCTTTCTTAGTTTAGATCACCAACCACTTCTTTCAAATCGTTTTCATTCTTCTTTCCACTTCATTGTACATAGTCGTTTTTCTTGTTTTCTGATTTGTCCACCTTCTTCATCTCTCGCTTTCTTCTTAACTTTAACATAACTTTCTTTTTCTTTTTGTTAACTTAAAAACAGAGAAGAACTTTCGCTTTTCTTCTTAACGATTTCAATAGAACCGTATAAAGCTTCCATCGCAAACCCTCCTTGTGGATCACGACCCGCATAGCCACTTGCTATAGCGGAAGTATTGAGCACTTGCACATTCTCTTCTTAAGTTCTATAATCTCGTATTTTTTGTGCAGGTTTGGCCTCAATCATCTTGCAACGAAACGTTGTTGGTCATGATTGGAATTGTGTCGAGTGGAGGTGTATGTGCTAGTGTAGAAATTCTCATAAGCCTAGCAGAATTCGGATCTCGATACCACTCTTGCATACAAAATTACACAATCAACGTGTACCGATCACACAACGAAAAATGAAAAATAACAAACAAGAAAAAAGAAAAATCAATCCAAGCTATCTAGGGTTCCTGGACCTAGACGACTCCTAACTGATTAGATCGTCCACAGGAGGTTTAGTGTAGACTCTGACTATAAGCAAATCAGCCAGGGAAGGGCAAGGTTGGTAGGAGGTTTTCCGTCAGAGACGTTCCTTAATTAAGTAGCCAGCAACCTTCGGGCTTTCGGCCCTCAATCCCTTTTCTAGACACTGATTTTACAAAAGTCAATTTCCAACACTTTTCCCCCTTAGGATAATCTCCTAAGTGAGTCCGGATGTCCCTAGGGCCAGCGTCTAGCAGTTTTTATTTAGAAGCTTAGGATTGTGAGTGCTTGGGAAAATGATTTGTGGGCTAAGGAAAGGGTGATAAAATCCCCACCTTATCTTTTTTATGGGTAATGCCCTTAGAATTGATTTGTGCAAGTGTACGATGTAAACAAACAAGGTTCACTCAAAGCGTAATTAAATCAAACAAAGAGTGAGTCCTAGTCAATATGCAATGCGTACGTACCTCGTCTCCAGCACTCTTCAACAGTAAAAGTAAAGGAATTGAAAGACACGTACCTAGAGATGCAAATATCTAAATAAATTTTTTTAACTTTGCAACAAATTTTTTACTGTTGATTATTAGCAGATATAAGGTGAAGCATACAAGAATTTAATTATTGCAGCAGTTGTATTTTGCAGAGCAAGCAACCCTGCAGAAATTAGGTCAGTAGTTAACTCCTCCTTGCCGCAATTCTACGGCAAAAGTCGTGAATCTGCGGCAATTCAGAGGACTTCTGGTTTCTGCTTTCAAGAGCAGAAGCCCAGAGCCACTTATATGTCACTGCAATGCAAATTTTCCTGTTTTCTTCACCTCTAATCTGCAACAGAGAAGAAAATTCGTTTAGTTTCTCACTTGAAATCAAAAACCGTTGCTCTCCCCGGCAACGGCGCCAAAAATTTATTTAGGGAAGGATAGTGTGAAGTTTTTGCACAAGTATTATGTAAAAGAGGAAAGGTTTAGAGTCAACATTTAGTGCTTGATCACTTCACAATGTAGTTAATATGATTGATGTATCCTTTCCAATCTCCGTTATAGCAATGGCTATACCGGTCGATCCTCCGGGAGAGCTCACGATGGAAGTTTTACGGT
The DNA here is from genome assembly GCA_038442645.1 of Agave tequilana. Lineage (NCBI taxonomy): Eukaryota > Viridiplantae > Streptophyta > Magnoliopsida > Asparagales > Asparagaceae > Agave > Agave tequilana. Next base: position 122,920 of record JAVJIF010013598.1, on the reverse strand, counting down.
CCGTAGCGAAGAAAAAAAACGAAGATTCTTCTTTGTATTTACACAAATGTAAGAAGCATGGAAAAGAAAATGAAAGAATTGGTGGATTTGTGCATAATGGAAAAGAAATCAAAAGAACTTTGGAAAGTGTATTGCTAAGAAAGAAAGCTATTGAAGAATTCTTTGAAGAAAACTTTAGATGAGAAAGGCCATGGCTAGCTAACTTTACCACTTCGCTAACTTACTAAGCTCAATGGTGATGCTTGATTGCCTCATGTTGATTCATTGGCAATAGAGATTACTTTGCTTGTTTGTTCAAGTACTTTACCGTTTGGAAGATGAGTGTCCCTTTAGGTCTTAACTTGTAGCCTCATTGATTCATCGGCTCTCAAGATAGATTTTCAATAATGAATTCTAGGAGTGACACTCAAGGGATGCTAAGGAAGAAGATACAACATTCAATTAACATTCAAGACATAACAACAAATTAGTTTGAAGTAAAGAAGTCGTTCTACAAGTAGCATATGTTTGGTGATCCATCTCCATGTTCCATCAAGGCTCTTGTTCTAGACAAGGCTCTAAATGAGGCACACATGAGTCATATGGAGTTTGAACAAGCATTTACCAAGTGAAAGCAACTCTACTTCCATGGAAAGCAAAAGAAACTCTAACAATGCAAGTATAGAAATTAGCAATCATCCAAAGAGATAGAAGTTAGCTAGGTAAGTTGTTAGCTAGCCATGTAAGAGAGATTTAGCTATCCATTGCATAAGAAACAAAATAACAATTCATGATGTAAAGCAATAGAAGTAAAGCAATAGAAATGCACTAGAAGTAAAACAAGAAAGTAAAGCAAAGTAAAGCAACGTACTAGAGATTGTAAAGAGAAGAATGAAGCTTTGATTAATCCTTGCTTACAAGTAATGTCACCTCCTTGCTTACAAGCTTTCAACAGCACTCTCTTTTCTCTCTTTGACAAAATCTCTAGGAGAATAAGAGGGAGACTAAAACCTAGAGAATACTAAAACAAAATACAAGACTTTCCCCTAATTTCTCCTCTCTCTTCTCTGCTCTCTTATGCAAGCCCTGGTCCTGTATTTATAGGCCTCAGAGAGAAGCATCTAGAGCCCAGGTTGTTGGAGAGAAATCTGGGCCCTAACCACCCTGTAACTGCCGCAGATACGCGGGAAAGCGCGGCAAAATCTTGGCCGTTCAGGCTAGATTTTCTGGTACAGGTTTGTTATGAGTTTGTTATCCACGTGGCCTTCTGGAAGATTGAGTTGGCGCGAGGATCTCTCCTGATTCTGGATTCAAACTTGGGCTCTGTTGGGCTTTGAATTAATCTCTTTAATTATTGCTAATTAAAGAGATTTTGGGCCTTTTCTCTTTTAAGATGTGGACCTGCAAAAATAGAGAGAAGATGATCAAAAATCATATTTTTATTGACAATTTGCATGGTATGGAAGTGGTAAAATATGCAAATATGTATAACAATCAGAACAGACAAAGTATCAGTCAATATGGCTGATAGTGTCAGCGACGACCTTCGTCGGTGCCTGGAAGCTCAGGAGCAAACTTCCAAAACCCAGCAAGAAACCCTGGATAACATTCAATAGATGCTCGCTCAACTCCTCAGCAACCGCAATGACAATGATGCCAGAAGCAATCACGATGAGGAGGAACATTTCAGCAATGAGCAGCCAAAGACAGAGAAATCCAAGGAGGGTTCATCTTTAGACGCTGAAGTCCTTAAGGGTCTCCAAGCTCAAATTGCATCCCTAACTCAGAGGGATGAATTAAAGAAAGTAAGGGCAGTCCGTCCTTACCCGCTAGAGTGGGATTCAGTACCATACCCACCAAAGTTCAAACCACCAACGTTGCATACGTATGATGGTAAGAGCTCACCAAATCAGCACATCTACTATTTCCGGTCTCAGACCGGTAATGTTATAGACAATGATGCTATTCTGGCTAGGCTGTTCATGGCACCTTAAAGGGGGTAGCATTCGACTGGTTCCGAAGTCTCACTCCGAGCTCTATCAATTCCTGGATCGACCTGGAAACCCGGTTCCTCTCTCGTTTCTACGAGGACGATACCGAAGTGACCATGGACAAGCTCCTCTCCACCATACAGAAGAAGGGCGAATCTGTCCGTGACTACATTGAACGGTTCAGAAACTTATCCTTGATGTGCCCAGCAGGGATGCCACTACCCATGCTCTTACAGACATGTAGGTACAACTTCCTGGACAAGGTAGAAGTTCGCATGGGGGCTGTCAAGGCCCACACTTGGAAAGAATTGGTCGAAGAAGCTGAGATAGCCGAAAAGTCGGCTAAAAAGTTCGAACCATCTTCCCCCAAAGGCAAATGGGGTATGAACAATAAAGGACGTAGTGACATGGCGCAGTCTTCTCAAGCCAAAGGAAAGAGACTATGTCCGTTGAATTATCCGGGGATGTGCAGTCAAAAGCCAAGAAGAGCGGCTTCAATAATCAGGAGTCTAAGTTCTCTCCAAAACAATACTCCTTCAGAGACGATCAGGTGGTCACGATATTCCATTTACTTCACAAAGGGAATAAAATGAAGCTGCCAGATGCTCGGCGCCCAAATGAGATAGGACGCACAAATGATCCCAAATACTGTCTCTATCACAGGATGATTCACCATCCTACCGACAAAGTGCTATGTCCTCAAAGATAGAATTCAAGCCTTGGTTGATGCCGGGGTTCTGACATTGAAGATGGAGCAAAAGAAAGTCACTGCTAATATGGTGACCCTCGAGTTCGGCAAAACCCCAAAGGTCACAGTTCCTGACGGGACCTATCCGGCCCCTACGCCACGGTAGACGTCAAGCATCCTCCAGCTACAACTCAAAATAATAAGGGTCTTGTTCCCTTAACATTGGAGACAGAGGAAGTCATGTGGATACACCCAGACCTCGTCCAAGATAAACAGTGGGATTCAAAGAGGCCCAAGTCAAAGGGCAAATCTTGCAATGTCATCTCCATCCTGCCAGACGACGGCAATCTTACGTCAGCTTCCCTCAGTGATTCAGAAGGAGAAAAGCATGCTTGCACAACGTAGGCCGACCTACCTCAACAGACGGGCACCCGATCTGAAAAATCATACTTAAGGCAGTATGAGAAGTCTACTGACGAGACACAACAGCAAACGACGTCAGTACAAATACCAGCATCCGCTCCAGTTCCAACAAAGGGAAAAGAAAAGCCTAATGAGGTACGGTTCGATCAAGTGTTCAAGAAACCATCAGGCCCAGGGTTAGATACGCCCTTCTGTTTTGACATATTGGCCCAGCTGGCTAATATCCCAGCTCGTATTACAATACACAAGCTCCTTCGTCTCTTAAAAGAGACAAGAGAAGCACTCAGGGATGCGCTGGCTAATTCAGAATCATTCCTGACGTATATGCCGGAAATCCCTAAGGATGACGCTCAGTCTTCTTGCCCTGAATGCTATCATGTACAATCAAAGGTGCCCGCTAATACCTTCACAGCGGAAGATATGCTTCTCAAAGATAACAAGCACGATCGACCTCTGTACTACACCGGATATATCGTTCAACGTGCATTGAAAGAGTACAAGTTGACCCGGGCTCCGCACTCAGTATCATCCCCAAAAGGCTTCTCTACTTCCTCGGCATACCGCTGTATAGGTTGTCCGCAACCACCACTACAATATACGATTTCAATGCCAGCAGTAGTCATCCACTTGGGAAAATTCGACTCCGTTGCCGAATAGGGAGCCTGAAGTCAGAAGTGACGTGGTATGTTATTGATGCCGACACGTCGTACAACTTGTTGCTTGGACGACCATGGATCCACACCAACTGGATCGTTTCTTCTACTCTGCACCAATGCTTCAAATATGTTGAAGATGACGCGACAGTACGAACTGTCTTTGCTGAGAAGCAACCATTCAAAGGGGTGAAAAATTACTTCACTGACGCTCTCCTATATCAAGAAGCCAGTGAAACACCTAAAGAACCGTTGCTGGACGACGATGAAAGTGGCAACGAGGCGGATTCAGAATCTGAAGCAGGCATGCCAGCCATTCTGATTGGTGAACCAGTTATAGCATGTCTCAATAATCCCCTATGTAATACGCCTTCAGAAGATGAAGGTGAATGGGTAATTAATGATAATATTTCTTTTGATTATCCTGCGAGTGTTGGGCTATTTGAATCCATTACGGATAGCTCTCTACACATGCCTTTACATAAGCCAAGTGCGTCCAGTACGCCCATGGAATCTGCAGAAGGAGCCGTTTTGGTGATCCTGCCATCCAAAGAAGGTCAGTTACCGATAATCTTCGGTAGAACCCAACCACGGGGACCCACGGCCGCAGATTCAAGTTCAGACTCAGACACTCCACAATTCTTTCATTACGCGCGGCCAGCGCGCCATATTATGAAGAAAATGGGGTACGACCAATGCATGGAGGAGGCCTGAATTTTGGAAAAGGAAGGCGCAGTTTGATGCATGACTTTGTGCCTAAAGGGAAGCCTGCAAATTACTATGATAGTACACGCAGGGGGTTGGGATATGTTACACCCACATCGTCAGTGACGGTTCAAGCTAAAGACCATGAACCAATTCCATCACATTCAGCCTCATCCTCTGATTGGGACTCAGACATCAGTGTGGGAATGATGTTCAAAAACCTCACCATTAATATGACTTCGAGCAATCAATTGGAGCCTGCAGAAGCTACTGATGAGGAACCATGGGCCCAGCAATTAGATCTCCAATGGGAAAAGCGATTCGAACTGGGCGAACCACCTACTGAAGATAAGGTGATGCAGGTCAACTTGGGTAGTCAAGATCACCCTAAGCCCATCTTCATAAGTGAAAGGCTATCACTTATAGAGAAGGAAGAATTGATAATACTCGTAAAGGAGTATATAGACGTCTTCGCATGGAGCTACGAAGACATGCCCGGACTTGATCCACAAGTAGCCGTGCACCGTCTAAATATCAAGCCCGACGTCAAGCCAGTCAAGCAGCAACAACGTCAGTTTCGTCCGAACATTATGGAGGCTATTGAGGCTGAAGTCCATAAGCTCATTGCATGTGGCTTCATTCGGGAGGAACAGCACCCAGATTGGGTTGCTAATATCGTCCCCGTTCTCAAGAAGAATGGAAAAATACGGATCTGCATCGACTACCGTGATCTCAATACGGCCTGTCCTAAAGACGAATTCCTGCTTCCCATCACTGATGTCATGATCAACAACATATGTGGATTTGAAAGGATGTCTGTCATGGACGGCTTTTCAGGGTACAACCAGATCAAAATGTACCTCGACGACGAAAAGCATACTTCGTTCCGAACACTATTGGGGTATACTGCTATACCGTAATGCCCTTCGGACTGAAGAACGCAGGAGCAACCTATCAGCGGGCAATGAGCACAATCTTCCGCGATCATCTCCGAAAAACAGTAGAATGCTATGTCGACGACATTGATGTCAAAAGCCGCAGCAAAGATGACCATCTTCTTGACTTAAGAACGATGTTCGACATAATGCGGGCTCATCAACTGAAAATGAATCCGACAAAATCCTTCTTGGGAGTGTCAAGTGGCAAGTTCCTTGGGTTTATTGTTACATCAAAAGGGATTCATCTTGACCCAGACAAAGTCAAAGCCATTCAAAGCATGCATCCACCGAGGAATCTCAAAGAGCTTAGAGGCTTGCAAGGCAGGCTGGCTTATATCAGAAGATTCATCGCAAATCTCTCAGGCCGCTGTCAACCGTTCACCCGACTCATGAAAAAGGGTGCTTCCTTGGTATGGGATCAAGCTCGCCAGGAAGCTTATGAAGACATCAAGAGGTACCTCACAAAGCCTCCAGTCTTAGCGGCCCCTACATCAGGGAAACCATTCTTGCTTTATGTAAAAGCTATGGACTATTCTCTCGGTGCCCTCCTCGCTCAAAAGGACGATAATGGTCACGAGCAAGCCATTTATTATCTGAGCAGAACCCTCATAGGAGCAGAATCTCGCTACAATCCTATCGAGAAAGAGTGTTTAGCTCTCGTCTTTGCTGTTCAGAAGACGCGACATTATTTGGTCGGCCAAACTATACATGTCATCTCTAGAGTGAACCCATTGCGTCTCCTTATGACGAAGCCAGGATCACTGAATTCAAGATTGGCTAAATGGGCACTCCTTTTGTCTCAATACGACATGATCTTTACCCTTCAGAAGGCGGTTAAAGGTCAGGCCCTTGCAGAGTTCTTGGCTGCTCATCTAGTTTCGAAACATTCAAAACTTCACGAGGATATTCCAGATGAAGTCTTCAACTCCAATATAACCTCAGAGGAGGAAGTGTGGTAGATGTTCTTCGATGGAGCATCGCGAATGGGCCCTAAAGGCAAGATTATTGCCGGAGTGGGGGTTGTGTTTATCTCCCCATAAAATCATGTCCTTCACAGAGCATTTTCTCTGACAGAGTCATGCTCCAACAATGTAGCAGAATATAATGCCCTGCTCATTGGTCTTCAGCTTGCCCATGGAATGGGGGTACGCTACCTTGAAGCCTACGGCGATTCAAAACTGATCATCAATCAGGTTAAAGGCAAATATGAAGTTCGCCACGAGGATTTGGTGCCTTATTACCATACAGCATCGAATTGGCTAACCTATTTGAAGGTTTCTACATCGGGCATGTGTCTCGATCTCAGAATACCAAGGCGGACGCTCTTGCTGCATTAGCAACAACATTAGCCTTACCAGCCGACACTGAGTATCACCTCACAGTCGCAACTCGACATCTTGTATGCTCTAAGCATATGCTAAGAACCCAAGGAGTCTATAATGTCTCCATCGATTTTTAGCCGAGAGATTGGCGATTTTCTTTCATCGACTATGCCTTACATGGTCTGCTGCCAGACGATCCTAAAGAAGCGGCATCTATCAGACGAAGGTCTCTCCGTTTCTACTACGATCCAACTCTGAAGACACTTTACCGTCGTTCATACGACGGTGTCCTCCTCCGTTGCCTGTCCAATTCAGAGGCACAGGAAGTGCTTAAAGAAGCACACGACGGCATTTGCGGAGCTCATCAGCCAGGTCTAAAGCTCAAGGACAGGTTGTATAGGCTTGGATATTATTGGCCAACCATGATAGCCGATGCCATCCAATACGCACGAAGGTGTAAAGCATGCCAGATTCATGCGGATTTTATACACCAGCCTTCGGAGTTGCTCCACCCGACTGTTGCTTCATGGCCATTTGAAGCATGGGGAATAGATGTCGTAGGGCCAATCAGCCCCTCTTCGACAAGAGGTCACCGGTTTATCCTGGCAATAACCGATTACTTTTCAAAGTGAGCAGAAGCCATACCATTGGCTGAAGTCAAAACCTCTAACGTGGTTAATTTTATTAAACACCATGTCATCCATCGATTTGGTGTCCCTAGACGGATTATCCACGACAACGGTCCACAATTCATAAGCCAGTATTCTACCGGTTCTGCGACAAATACCGAATTCAGAATGTGGCTTCAACTGCCTATAACCCCACCGCTAACGGCTTGGCGGAAGCATTCAACAAAACGATCATTAAGCTACTCAAGAAGTTCGTCTCTTCGAACAAGCGAGATTGGGACGAAAAGCTTGGTGAATGTCTTTGGGCCTACCGAACCATGGTTCGAACACCGACAAGCAATACGCCTTTTTCCCTGGTATATGGGTGCAAAGCAATCATCCCGTTGGAAATCCAGGTGCCGTCATTGCGAGTCACTCTGACCACTAAGATCACATCAGAGGACAATGATCGGTTGCGCCTCCAAGAGCTCGAAGCCCTAGATGAGAAGCGGCTACAAGCTCAGCAGCATATCGAGTTGTATCAAGCTCGAATCTCAAAAGCCTTCAATAAGAAGGTCAAACAAAGAGTCTTCCAGAAAGGAGACTTGGTTTTAGCCGTCAGACGACCAATGATTATGACGCACAAGACCAAAGGCAAATTTCAGCCTATATGGGAAGGACCGTTTGTCATAGAAACAGTCTATTCAAACGGAGCATACCGCCTTATGACTTCAGATGGCGACCTACTCATGATGCCGGTCAATGGCAAGTTCTTAAAGAAGAATTATCCTTAATCAAGGATCCTTCTCATGATCAAGTTAACATTACACCTCTGATCAAGACTTTCGTGTTCAAAGTACACACAAAGAGAGCCTTTCTCTTCCTCCAAGCGAGATCATACAACCATAAACCAGTAGGAACCTGGCCATACACTGGTTGTCTTAAAGGAGAATCAAGGTTACACATACGTTAACTAGACGATCCAATATCCTTAACTATTAAGGACAGAGGAAAATGTTGGCCTTTAAGCCCAACATAAGTCCTCGACAACTCATCATGCTGAGGGAATAGCATGGCTAGCCCAATTCAAACGGTAGTTGGTAAAGGCATATCAAACCCGTTGACAGCTGGGGATTTGGTAAAAATCCTAAGGGACCAGTTCCCGTTTGATTCCCTCTCCAAAATCACTTACCAATTCTCATCCATAGAATGGTAAGACCACATATACATTTCGCTGTTACGTTAACATTAAACCTATGACAGTGATTCCCTCGTTTCTCCCTGTGAGAACGAGACCTCCAAAATCACTTACCAATTCTCATCTATAGAATGGTAAGACCACAAATACATTTCGCTGTTACGTTAACATTAAACCTATGACAGTGATTCCCTCATTTCTCCCTGTGAGAACGAGACCTCCAAAATCACTTACCATTCTCATCCATAGAATGGTAAGACCACATATACATTTCGCTGTTACGTTAACATTAAACCTATGAAAGTGATTCCCTCGTTTCTCCCTGTGAGAACGAGACCTCCAAAATCACTTACCAATTCTCATCCATAGAATGGTAAGACCACATATACATTTCGCTGTTACGTTAACATTAAACCTATGACAGTGATTCCCTCGTTTCTCCCGTGGAAACGAGACTTTTCCCAAACTCCATTCCAACCTTGAGCTTGGTGGCGTCTCATTCGGTTATGTCATTGCGACCTCTGAACCAGCAGACAGCCAAGTCTCAATTTCGAGCTTGTTGACATTTACAAAAGACAAGTCTCAACCCCGAGCCCTGTTGACATTTACAAAAGACAGGTCTCGATACTTATTGACATTTACAAAAGATAAGTATCACCAACCTTGAGCTTGGTGGCGTCTCAATCGGTTATGTCATTACGACCTCTAAACCAGCAGACAGCCAAGTCTCAATTTCGAGCTTGTTGACATTTACAAAAGACAAGTCTCAACTCCGAGCCCTGTTGACATTTACAAAAGACAGGTCTCGATACTTGTTGACATTTACAAAAGACAAGTATCACCAACCTCGAGCTTGGCTGCGTCTCAATCGGTTATGTCATTGTGACCTCTGAACCAGCAGACAGCCGAGTCTCAACCCTGAGCCTTGTTGACATTTACAAAAGACAGGTCTCGATACATATTGACATTTACAAAAGATAAGTATCACCAACTTTGAAGCTTGGTGACTCCTCAACCAGTTATGTCATCGCGACCTCTGAACTGACAGACTGCCAAGTCTCAGCATTCAATCCAGCAAAGGACTATTCTCTCAAATGGCACCAATACAATTTGGAACCGACAATTCAGAAAGTGGAACAATTTGAAGATTCGACAGGGAGTCAAAACAAAAATTGTTATTTTCATTGATTCCAAAAGGATGGGATACATGGAGATACATATATTGCGACCTACGGGGGTACATTATAAGATCTGATCCGCTCTTCAAGGGAAGCCAGCCTCGCCCTCCTATCATTAGCAGCCCGGACAAGCGCCTGCGACCTCAGCTCAGCCTCATTAAAGTTCGTCGCCTGGGTCAAACGAGCTTCGACCTCAACCAAGGTTGCCCTCCGAGCTAACTCCTGCCGTGAGAGTTCGTCACTCTGGGCCTTAAGCTGCTCAAGCCGCGTAGTCTCTTCAAGACGCACTGATTCAGCCCGGGATAAGAGAAGATTTGCCTTCCTGATCATCTCCTTGGCCTTCCTAATTTTGTCTTCAACATCAAGAAGAGCACTGGTGGAGGCATCAATGGCATTCCCAACCTCTACTTTCCTTGTATCCAAGGATTTCAAGTCGGAAGAAATAGCCTTAGCAACCTCCTGAGCAGCAAGACGGGCTTCATGCATTTGAGTGACAAGATGCGCAAGCTGCTCATTAACTGAAGACTCCAGGTCTGAGAGGCTAAGATGGCGCCATTCCTCTACGTCCCTCTCAAATTGATCTACCAGGAGTTCCAAGGCAGTGGCCTGGTTATACCCTTCAAGGTCCCGAATACTTTCAATATTGCGGGAGAGGACCACCTTTAGAGTTGAGAATGACATAGTTGAACCTTTCAAGACCAGATCGATGGATCGCCCTAAGCCCTTATAAAAGCTATCGACTATGTCACCTATAAAATCATTTTCAATCTCGGCCACTTCTGTTAGATGGACAACCTCAGAAAAATCCACCAGCCTGGTTGACACCACTGTGGAAGGAACGCCGGGAACACCGGCTGCAGCAGCATGACAAATCATCGTTGAGCTCGGCGGAGTCCTCATTGAAACCAGTACACTAGCCACCGCTGAGGTAGGACTAGTGATCATCTCCTGAACAGCAGGGTCAACCACCAGCGTTGGGGAAGAAGGGCTTGTAATCACCCTCAGCTCTGCACGCGCCATAACTGACGGCGCCTCACTCGTTGATATAGTTAGGAGTGAGGACACCTCCGGGACTACCACCCCTTCAACCTCTGTTCCTTTGGCTAACTCAGGCCGATAAAGGGGCAAATCACCATACAGCGCGTCCAACACAGCAGCCTCCGCCGCGGTCGAAGTGCTTATATCACCGCTGGACTCCTCAGGAAGATCAACTGGTTCCCTTGAAGTTGACGCACCCTGAGGCGGAACAACTGCAACAAAATTGTGTTTAGGCAAGACACAACAGGAAGTAGAAGCCAAAAGGTCAGAACAATACCAAAAGACGATGTCGCCTCAAACATCTCGGCAGCCGCATCAGTCTCCATGGGCTCCATCGGAAAATTCTTTGCGGAGTCAACACGAATGGCCGGCCCGCTTTCGCTTGCCGAGTCTCCCGTAGACCATCCAATAGAGCTTGACGCTACAGGACTTCCTTTGGAAGTCCAGCGCCCGAAGGACCAATGTCAGCCGCATCACCTCCGGACTCCTTCGGGAGGGCAAAAGAGCCAGCTCCAGTTTCATAAGTAAACAGGGGATCATAATGTTCCCCTTGCTCTCCAGCGGCCTCAGCTCCTGTATCAAGAAGCAAATAATAAGCTATCCGGAACACATAGAAGATATATTACAAAGACGAAGCTGATCTTACCTAAGTTTGTAGCAACTTCACCAGTAGTCGTTCAGCAACCGACGATTCAACTACTGAGGGGACAAGAGGAGGAACCGCCACAGATGGTTCGCCCTCTATAACAACCGTAGGAGCTCGGCGACGGGGCTTCTTCACCAACTCCTTCCTACGAGACCCACCTGTCCGTTTGCGCTTGAGAGGGGCATCAGAACCTTCCTCTCCTCTACTTCTTCTACATGTCTTGGGGGAACTGTCCCCATCACGCCAGAACCGGCTGCAGAAGCCCCGGCACCTGTCTCCGTTTCAAAGCGAGGACTTTCTGCATCCGAGGCTTCGCTGTCATCCACAGCAACGAATTCCTCCATGCCTGGGACGCGAACCCTCCTACCTTCCCTTCTCTCAGAGACCTTCCGCTTTAGCCGCTGAGAAATTAACTTCACACCAGAGTTGTTAGCCTTGAATCCAAGGGGTGTGGAGTTGGAAGTTCCATACCACTGGCAGAAGCTCAGGGTCATTAGAAGATTGGGAGTCCTCAACGGCGTACGCAGCCGCGCCCCAGTACAGCCCACAATGAAGAATTGCCAAGCACGGGCCCCATCAATAAGACTCCGCATGAAAGCTAAATTAAGATTCGGGTTGCCCACGTACAGTTGGTCATATCCAAACTGTCGAGCAAACCGACTTGGGACATAAGGCTCCAAGTAGCAGCTATCCCCGCTCCGGTATAATAGATGTGAAGGCCGGATGCTGACCAGCCACTCAAAAACTCTCCGGCTCAGGGACGAATGCCCCTCCCTCGCATCTTTGAACTCTTCCTCATAGCCTGCACCCCGAATACGGGGAAAACAGCGGAAGACTATAGACGTCATAGCGACGTGCTAATTTACGGGCCTCAGCTACGTAAGTCTTCTGCCATGAGCATCCTTCGAATCGGCGGAGGAGCGCCATTCGAACATCTTGCGGGGGATCCTCTCCAGCTTCAAATAAAGAAGGACAATGCAGGGCAAACCACGCCATCAAGTAAGTATACGGCAGACCTATTCTGGGGTTAGGTCGTCGCGGGGCGAAATGGTCCCCTTTCCACGCTTCGTCGTTGGTGGCCTGCAAAAAGCCTCCATCAATGCACGAAGGCCTCTCTGGATACAGCACACTATGGCCGAAAGAAGTCCAGAGGACGACCATGAACCAAACGAACAGCGGCAGCAAAACATTCGGATGAACGACATCACCCGAAGAAGACGGCACCACGCACCTCTTCAGCCAGACTGTTAAGAAACCAGCCAGAAGTGCCTTCCGGGACATCGGCCTGCAAGCCTGATGATGGAAACTCCGAAGGACATCACCCTGCTCATAGGGACCATCATCTTCCTTCACAACTAGATCCCCTTGGAAGTGCTTTTGCATCCGGTCAAAGATGTCTTCATCAGCAACTCCACAGTGAGCCGCTTCAGGAGTGTTCTCCATATCTGGGAACAAATAATCTCCCCAGCTCTTCAAGCTACAGGAAGTTCCCTTACTACCCCCATGCATACTGGAGCAAATGTACAAGTGGCACATTAACTCCCTGTAGGTCTCGAACAAAGCGGGCTCCTGCTTCTCCAGAAGTGCCAATTCTGCCTCAAACAGGAAGTATTCTTCGTATGGAAGAGACCCAAAAGGCAGAGCAGAGACTTCCCATATCTCATGCAAGGCCATACCCAATTCGCCAACAGGGGTGAAGAAAGTCCCTGAAGCTGGGCAATACAATTCAAAGATGGCGTAGAAGCACGCCACGTTCATCTCAATACCGTGACAAGTCGCTCTGACGGCCTCATAGAGGTTTAGCCTCTCCAGATCCTCCTCGAAATGAGCGAGGATGTATACAGTTAAATCCCTCCACCATGCCTTTGGAGGGTGAATCCAGCCTGGAGTCCTGAAGTCAGTGGCTGGGTAGTTCCCATTGACCTTGCAGAATTGGTTGCCAAAGGTCAGCGCCACTGCAGGATTTTCTCCCACTGGGATCTCTGATTGTGATCCAATATTGCATATTTTACCTCATTATTCCCATGCATTTTTATAATAAATATATGATTTTTACTCATCTTCTCTACATATTTGCAGGTACACACTTAAATGGAGTGAAAGCCAATAATCACTTTAATTAGCAATAATTAAAGTGATTAGTTTCAAATCCAAGATTAAGCCCAAATCTAATCCAGAATCTAGAGAGATCCGCGCAACAAACGAAGAATCCAGAAGGTCCACGTGGCTAACAACCTCGTAACCAATCTCCAACAGAAAGTTGTTAGCCAACGGATTTAGTTTTTGCCGCGCCTTGCCGCGCCCTGGCGGCAGATCTGGGTCCGTTGAGCCCCAGATTTTGCGCCAATGACTGGGTTCTGGATCCTTCTCCTGGGGGCTATAAATACCTGCACCTGGCCTGCGAGCAAAGACTGAATGGAGAAGTGAGGAGAATAGTTAGTATGTTGTAATTTTGTTTAGTTTTTCTCTAAGTTTTGTTCTTTAGATCCCTCTTCTTCTTCCCTAGAATTCATTGTAAAAGAGAGAGAGATTGAGAGAGAGAGCTTGTGTAATCAAGGGTGACACTTGAAGCAACAAGGATCGATCCATTCTCCTTCCTCTACTTGAAGCATGGTTCTAGTTTAATTGCTTTCTTTAATTGCTTTTTTTACTTGCTTTCTTTACTTCTTGCAATTTATTCATGCTTTGCTTTACTTCATTAATGGCTTGTAGCTAAATCTTTCTCCATGTACTAGCTAACCACTAGCCTTGCCATCTTCACTAACTCATGGGTGATTGCTTTATTTCATCTTGCAAGTTGTATGATCTTCTCTTCTCGGATGGGTTAAACCACCCTTCAACCACATGAGAAAGTAATTAGGTCAACACGCAAGACAAAACCTACGCCGATGGAGTGACAACATTAGGCACGCGTTCGCTATCAAGGAGTCTAGTAAGTCTTGGCAAGCTAGCAAGGTAAGCTAGTCATGGCTTTTCATTCAAGCTTTCTTAAGTTTTCTTTCCTTTTCTTGTGAATACCAAATCCCAATCTTGATTTCTTTTCCAACGATTTCCACCATGAACATATCCATCCTGTTCTTTAGTTTCTTTTTCATTTGATTCACTATTTTTATTAACATAGAAGAATTCTCGTTTACATTTCTTCACTACGATTCGTAACGCTTCTATCGCTAGCTCTCCCTGAGAATCGACTCGGTATAGCCTCATGCTATAGCGGAGACAAGAAAGGGTACATAAAATACATTTTCATACTCATAATACGTATACCTTCTTAGTCTTAATCAAGTTTTTGGCGCCGTTGCCGGGGATCGGTGTCCTCTTTAGTCTTAGCACGTCTACCGAAAAAAAAAAATTAAAAAAAAATTTCAGTGCTACCCAAGCATCACATATTCCAACTCAATTCCTAGGCTGATACATGTCAGCTTGGGAACGCGACTCCAAAGGACGTCTTGTCAGCATAGATACGAACGAGATCAAGATGACTGACCCTGTTCCACCAATGGTCCTCATGGACCGATGTTACCCTCCTCGATCATCACACCTTCATGCATCAGATTGCCAGAAGCTACTGAGAACAACTATGAGTTGAAGCCATAATATATCACTATGCTCCCTAAATTCTCTGGACTGGAATCTGAAGATGCATATATGTTCATCAATGAATTTGAGGAGGTGTGCGCAATGATGAGAATTAGGCAGCTGAGTGAAGATGGAGTCAACTTAGGTTCATCCTTTTCTCACTCAGGGATAATGCAAAGAAGTGGCTGTACAGCCTTACAACAAACTCAATTACTACATGGGCTGAGTTTGTTGCAGTCTTTCTGAAAAAATTTTTCCCAATGCATAAGACTGCAAGGATTAGATCTGAGATCAATCAATTCAGACAACGGGACAAAGAACCATTTTGGAGATATTAGAAAGGTTTAAGGACCTTCTAGCTCAATGTCCCCATCATGCCATAGAAAAGTGGCGTCTCTGTCAGATTATCTACGAGGGTGTTGATTACAACTCGAAAACTCTTCTGGAATCCATGAGCCATGGTGACTTCATGAGGATGACAGATGATGATGCATGGATATTCCTCGAAGAGATGGCAGAGAAAACAATGCAGTGGGAAGGGTTTAATGAGAAGCCACCAACTACAAATTCAACCACCACATCGAGGAGTGGCATGCATTCGATCGAAAACTCCATTGCAGCTGAAGCAAAGATGGCCGCACTGATGAGAAGGATTGAAGTGTTGGAAAGCAAGGGGACTCCTCCTCAGCAATTCGATCAAGTGAATCAGACTTCTGTACCAAGTTGCTTTAACTGTCAATCTCCAACTCATGTCATGGAAGATTGCCCATTCCTTCCAAACCCACTAATGAATAGTCAGGGACAACAGTTAAATGCCACTTATCAGCGACAAAGGAATGATCCATTTGCACCAACATACAATCCAGGGTGGAAGAATCACCCTAACTTTTCATGGAATCAAGGAGGAGGATATCAAGGAGGAGCATCAAGCACCTCCCAACCAAGTGGTTCACAGTCCACGAGGCCAAACACATTTCAATATCAACAACAACCGGCCTTTGTAGCACCACAATCCACTCCAACATATGCAAATCCATCAATGCCGCCACCAGGATTTGGGAGTGATCAGAAGTTGAACACCATGGAGAAGAACTTCAACTCATTTATGCAATCGACGAATCAGATGTTCCAGTCCAATCAACAGATGTTGCAGTCTAATCAACAAGCCATACAACAACTCACGTTGCAAATGAGTAAGATGTCTTCTCAAATGAATGAAAGAGAAAGAGGGACTTTCCCCAGTCAACCTGAGACCAACCCCAGGGATACCAGAGCTAACAATAACACTTCAAATTCAGCTCAACTGAATGCAATCCACATATTACGGTCTGGGAAAGAGGTGGACAATCAGGTGGAAGTCTACGATCATACAAAATCAACTGACCCGTGGCAGATCCATCACCCTCAAGCTCTAGCAAAGCAAGTGAAAAGGAAACTGAGGAAGTTATTGAGCCTACATATGATCCACCGGCACCCTTTCCAAATAGGCTCTGATCTAAGAAGAACACAGCGCAGATGGAGAAGATCTTAGAAATTTTCAAGCAAGTCAAAGTGAATATTCCTCTCCTTGAAGCTATCGAACAGGTTCAATCATATGCAAAGTTCTTGAAGGACCTGTGCACAAAGAAACGAGCTCATCAAACTCCTAAGAAGGTCTTCCTTGCTGCAAATATCAGCGAGATCATAAAGAGCGCAATGCCAGTGAAATACAAGGACCCTGGATGTCCGACTCTATCCTGCACTATTGGGACTACAGTGATTGACAAGGCCTTACTAGATTTGGGGGCAAGTGTCAACTTGCTTCCATACTCAGTTTACAAGCAGTTAGGAGTGGGTGAGTTAAAACCTACAAGGATTACCCTGCAACTGGCTGATAGATCGGTAAAAATCCCAAAGGGCGAGGTAGAAGATGTGTTGATCAAGGTTGGGGAATTCATATTCCCAGTCGATTTTGTTATCCTTGAAACTGCACCGGTGGAAAACCCGAGAGGACAAATTCCTGTGATTCTTGGCCGACCTTTCTTGGCAACATCAAATGCTTTGATCAATTGTCGCAGTGGGTTAATGAAACTCACCTTTGGGAACATGACTATTGATCTCAATATTTTTAATCTTGGAAAGCAACCATGCGATCACTCTGATCAACCTTTTGATGTCAACATGATCCAAGGAATATCAAGTGAACATTTGAAGATGAAGGATCAGACATCGAGCATCTTGACCAAGAGTCAGAGCCGGACGAAATGGAACATTTTGAAGATGATGAAGCGTTCGTACTAGCTGATCAAGTGTGTGCAACACACTGGGAGCCTCTTTATGAATCACTCGATGAGGGAATTCGAGCACCACTTCGACCATCGGTGGAGGAGCCACCTAATTTAGAGCTAAAACCTCTTCCTGACACATTAAAATATGCCTATTTGGGTGAGGATGAAATGCTTCCGGTCGTAATAGCTTCCAATCTGAGTAAGAATCAAGAGGAATCACTCCTGTCTGTATTGAAGGAGAACAAGGAAGTTATAGGGTGGACTATGGCTGATATAAAAGGGATCAGTCCAACTATTGTTCAGCATCGGATCCACCTAATTGAAGATGCCAAACCAAGAAGAGACCCCAACCGCAGAATGAATCCTGTAATGAAGGAGGCAGTAAGAAAAGATATTTTGAAATGCCTCGATAATGGAATCATTTATCCAATCTCTGACAGCTCGTGGGTGAGTCCTGTGCAAGTGGTGCCAAAGAAGTCAGGAATCACTGTGGTTAAGAACGATGATGATGAGCTTATACCTACTCGGATTCAGACAGGATGGCGAGTGTGTATTGATTACAGAAAGCTCAATGCAGAGACAAGAAAGGATCATTTTCCTTTGCCGTTCATTGACCAGATGTTGGAACGTCTAGCCGGACATGAATATTATTGCTTTCTCGATGGGTACTCCGGTTATAATCAGATCCCAATAGCTCCTGAGGATCAGGAGAAGACTACATTCACATGTCCATTTGGAACATTTGCATACAGACGCATGCCCTTTGGGTTATGCAATGCACCTGCAACATTCCAACGATGTATGCTCAGCATCTTTTCCGACATGGTGGAAAGATTCCTCGAGGTATTTATGGATGATTTTTCAATCTTTGGAGATTCCTTCTCAGAATGCCTTCACCATCTCAACCTAGTTCTTGCTCGATGCAAAGAAAAGAATTTGACACTGAATTGGGAGAAGTGTCATTTTATGGTCCAACAAGGCATTGTTCTGGGTCATGTAATCTCAAAGAAAGGGATAGAGGTGGACAAAGCGAAAGTGGATCTGATAGCTCATCTCCCACCTCCTAAATCAGTTAAGGATATCAGATCATTCCTGGGACATGCTGGTTTTTATCGACGATTTATACAAAACTTCAGCAAGATTGCTCGCCCATTAACCAGCCTACTCGCCAAGGAAGTTCCATTTGCTTTTTCCCCAGAATGCCTTGAGGCATTTGAGATCTTAAAGAAGGAGCTAATTTCAGCCCGTATAATTCATGCACCAGATTGGAGCCAACCCTTTGAGCTAATGTGTGACGCGTCTGATTACGCGATTGGTGCAGTCCTCGGGCAGCGGATTAACAAGCAGCCTCATGTGATCTATTACGCCAGTAGGACACTGAACGATGCGCAACTCAACTACTCTACACTGAGAAAGAATTCCTAGCTGTGGTTTTTGCGCTTGAAAAGTTTAGGTCTTACTTGATTGGCTCAGAAATCACTGTTTACACTGATCACGCTGCTCTAAAATACTTGCTGACAAAGAAAGACGCGAAGGCACGACTGATAAGGTGGGTTCTGCTACTTCAGGAATTTGATCTGCAAATTAAAGACAAAAAGGGGACTGATAATCTGGTGGCTGATCACATGTCCCGTCTACCAAATGCTCCATCCTCTAATGTACCCATAAATGAGCACTTTCCTGATGAGCAACTGTTTGCCATGATAAGAGAGCCATAGTTCGCTGATATTGTCAACTTCCTTGTGACCAGAAAAACACCTGAAGAATGGTCAAGACAATACAAATATAAATTTCACTCTCAATTGAAATACTTCTATTGGGATGATCCATATCTGTGGAAGTACTGTCCTGATCAGATATTTAGGAGGTGTGTCCCCGAAGAAGAACACAAAAGCATCTTGTCATTCTGTCATGACCAAGCTTGTGGGGGGCATTTCGAAGCGAAGAAGACTGCAGAAAAGGTCCTGCAGTGTGGTTTCTATTGGCCCACCCTTTTTAAAGACGCTCACGAGTTCTGCAAATGTTGCACTCGTTGTCAACATGTGGGAAAGATCACAAGGAGAAACATGATGCCGTTACACCCAATATTAACGGTCGAAATATTTGATGTGTGGGGAATTGACTTCATGGGACCATTCCCAAACTCATTCGGAAATCTTTACATTCTGGTTGCTGTTGATTATATGTCCAAATGGGTAGAAGCTGTCGCAAGCAGGACCAATGACAACAAGGTTGTTATGAAATTTTTAAAAGAGAATATTTTTTCTCGATTTGGTGCGCCACGTGCAATTATCAGCGACAATGGTACCCACTTCTGTAACCGTTCTTTTGAGGCTCTAATGAGAAAGTACTCAATTACTCATAAACTGTCGACTCCTTATCATCCACAAACGAGTGGTCAAGTGGAAGTTAGCAACAGGCAAATCAAGCA
The DNA here is from genome assembly GCA_038442645.1 of Agave tequilana. NCBI lineage: Eukaryota > Viridiplantae > Streptophyta > Magnoliopsida > Asparagales > Asparagaceae > Agave > Agave tequilana. Next base: position 103,276 of record JAVJIF010013598.1, on the reverse strand, counting down.
GATTCTGGAGAAAACAGTGAATTTGAATCGCAAAGATTGGTCGTTAAAATTAGCAGATGCTCTGTGGGCGTATCGAACTGCTTTTAAAACCAATCTTGGAATGTCTCCATATCGGCTTATTTTTGGGAAAGCCTGCATCTACCAGTGGAATTGGAGCATAGAGCCATGTGGGCCATAAAGCAGCTCAATTTTGATCTTGACATGGCAGGCGCACATAGAAAGCTCCAACTCAACGAGTTGGAAGAAATCAGGAATGAAGCGTACGAGAACGCCAGAATCTATAGGAAAAGACAAAGGTGTTCCATGACAGAGCAATTTTGTGAAAGACATTTACACCTGGTCAGAAAGTCCTACTATATATGATTCTAAGTTGCATTTATTTCCTGGTAAGTTGAGATCCCGATGGACGGGACCATTCTTGGTGCGTGTGGTATTTCCGCATGGGGCAGTGGAAATTGAAAATCCAAAAAACGGTACAGTGTTCAAGGTTAATGGGCAACGTTTAAAGCCGTTCTTCGAAATACCTGTGAGCGATAATGAGGAGGTTATGAATCTTCATGACCCCCAATACACTGGATGAGCTGTTCATACATTGAATCTGTAATTTTATGTATTATATACAAAAAAAAAAAAAAAAAATCTAACTTTCTGATTCCTTATTTTAGACGCTAACAAAGCGAGTGGGAAAAGTAAGACCACGGCAGACCCAGATTTTGACCACGGCCTATGGGACGACGAGAATGGTTTTCTGGACTACAACTCGCCGTTTTTGGAATTTGGTTTTGACGAAGGAGAGTCGGTGAATGAGTATGTTAACCGAATTATGCCACCAATTGCTACCGACACCGAATTTCGTCTGGGTATTCATAATTGGCAACACAGGCTCTATCCACATGTGCCAATGCATGAGAATTTTGTGGGTTGCGCAACCTTGCACTGCCATCACACACGGGAAGCAGAGATGAGTTAGAACGAGCCTTGAGATTCCTGCTACCAACCCCGAATGATGAACCTGACCAGGAACCTCCAATTGCAAATCATGGTGGCTCAGGTGGAGGTTTGTACATTTTCACTATAACCTGCTTCATCCTTATCCACTTGTTTTAGGAGTTCGAATAACCATAAGGAGTCAGTATAGTGTTTAGAGTCTTTTATTCTTATTTCTTTATTTCTTTATTTATTTATTTTTCTCTCTCTCTAACCTTTGTGCCGAGTCTATTACAAGTAATACAGGATAAGCAAGGAGGCATCCACCACACACATGGAGAATTTTCATGGATTCGACAACTTGATCTCCTAGTGCACTGTGAGTATTTCCAATTCTAGCATACTGTTCATATTTGTCTATTTTTTGTATGCTTGGAATGTATGGTCATCATGATTGTGTGCACGTTTTGGATGTGTAAATTATATGCCATATTCATTCTTTCTCTGTATTCAAGTATATGCATGAGGACATGGCACAGTTTAGGTATGGGGGGGAGATTTATATTTCTTTTGTTTAGGAGTCTTTTTGGTTTTGTTTTAGTTTTAGGGTTTTCACTTTATTTCCCTTTTCACTTTAGAGTCTTAAAAAAGAAAAAAATTTGTGAAAAATTTGAAAATTCTCTGAAAATGAGTAGCTAGTATGTGAGTGATTTAGTATCCATGAGTGGATTTTAAGGGTAAGATCAAGATGAAAGAATTATAAAATCTTAAAATAAAGATGAGAATCTAAAACAGACATACCATCTAAACTTAGTCTAAGTGATTATGTACCCAACAGCACTTACACTATTAGTTCATAGGCTTGGGATATTGATTGCAACAAAAAAAAAAAAAAAAAATTTCAGAAATTATTATTATTATATAATAAAATAAGTATTAATAAGTCTTGTCTTATGGCCTCAGTTGCTTGAGTAATTAAGTTCGTAGGAGTGTCTTTACACTTATTGCCCTAAGACCATCTGGTTTGGGAGCATTGACCCAAAGCTCGCTATATGGGTAGCTGAGAAAGCCTAAGAAGACAAGACACTATAAAATATAATAATTTTGATTATCAATTAGCTAGATACCTTGGCCTCAGGAAGCCTCGGTATCTACGCGAAAGATAGTTAAAAAAAAAACTAAAAAAAAATAATAATAATGTTGATTATCAATTAGCTAGATACCTTGGCCTCAGGAAGCCTCGGTATCTACGCGAAAGATAGAAAAAAAAAAATTTCAGAAATTATTATTATTATATAATAAAATAAGTATTAATAAGTCTTGTCTTATGGCCTCAGTTGCTTGAGTAATTAAGTTCGTAGAAGTGTCTTTACACTTATTGCCCTAAGACCATCTGGTTTGGGAGCATTGACCCAAAGCTCGCTATATGGGTAGCTGAGAAAGCCTAAGAAGACAAGACACTATAAAAATATAATAATTTGATTATCAATTAGCTAGATACCTTGGCCTCAGGAAGCCTCGATATCTACGCGAAAGATAGTTAAAAAAAATAATAATAATAATGTTGATTATCAATTAGCTAGATACCTTGACCTCAGGAAGCCTCGGTATCTACGCGAAAGATAGAAAAAAAAAAGAAAAAAAATATAAAAGTTGTAATTAAATATTCCCAAGCTTAAGAACTACATCACGATCACGGGGTACATAGGATCTGAAACTTAGGACAGGTGGTGTAAAGTTTGGATTTGAAACTTTATTTTATAGCCAATATAATTTCTTGAATTGAGGTTTTACTTGAAAATGAAACTCTTGGAAACTGATGATCTTACTAACTAGTTACACAAAAAAAAAAAAAAAAATTTGTTTTTCTTTTCTTAATTTTCGGTTATCCTTATTTTACTTTTATTTATTTCTTAATCTTTAACTTTCTTGGATTTTGTGGGTGTAATCCACTGAAAACCCTCACGAGACAAAACTCGTCCTCTAGGGTAACCTAGGGTTTTAACGGCTTGTTGCACATGCTAAGTGCAACCGTGATTCCTACGAAAGTGAGTTAGGGTAGTTTAGTTTTTCTTTTTCTTTTTATCAGTTTTGCTCGAGGACTAGCAAAAGATAGGTGTGGGGGTATTTGATCAGCATGATTTTATACTATTTTTATACTCCTAATTATCTATTATTTGTATATAAATATGCTACTCGGGTATAGTATGTTGAATTTGTGCAGGTAACAGGTAAAAGACAGAGAAAGAGGAATCTGGTTACATTCAGCAATAAACTCACGCAATTTGTCAAAGATTGAGGATTGCTTTTCAGATATGTTGCGGTATTTCGGCGATAACTTTCGCTACAGGACTCCGAAAGAAATCATTCAAGATGCTATGGAAAGATAATTCGAAGATCTACAACTTCCGTGTTGATAGCTTTCTCTGATTCCTCCATTTGATGGCCTGTATTCATCATTTAAAAATTCAGCCTGAGTCAAACTGAATTAATTTGTAATATGTAATTGTTAAGGGGCTGTTTTGTAAATATTCCTTATTATATAAGGAAGAGGAGGACTGCAGTTTGTGAGGCAGCGGATGAGTTAGGGTTTTATTTTTTTAGGTTTTGATTTTTCTGGAAAACAAGAAGTGATTGATATTTTTTTTTTTCGGCCGCAAGTTTTATTGTTCTCTGCAAGTTGTTTTGGCTTTTGATTGGAGAGATTTCTTTTGTGCTGGTTGCTTTTGATTGGAGAGATTTCTTTTGTTGGGCACTTTGTGATTGGAGCAAGACTCCTTTGGCGCCTTGACCACAGCAGCAGGCCAACCGTGCCCTGTGATTGGAGCACAGGGCCTCCCTTGGGCGGCCACTTTGAAGAAGACCGGGCCCGCATCCCCTGTTGAAAAGGTGCAGGAATCTTGGCCGGCTGCAAGGGCAGCATCTCACTGCAAGGTATAGTTTTTGATTTTTTTATATTTATTTTTAGTTAATTTCAGTAGTTTAACTAGTTAGGGTTTCAATTAATTATTTAATTAAAGTAGATAACTTTAAGCTGATTCAATTAGTTTACTTTATTATTAATTTATAACATGAGTAGCTAAATTTTCAACGGGTATTTAGGGGAGATGAACCTAGACTTAACTCTTGTGGACTGAGTCGTTCTCCTATTTATGACGTATGCACACCAATTGATCTATAACTTTTAGGAATTAATTTCTAGAATGACTGGATATTTGACAGGCTATGTATCGGGGGTTAATGGTCCATGCTTAGGGTCTGTTGCACTCATGTTATCTGTTTAATTTAGTTAATTCATCTTTGATGGACTATGTAAAAGGATAATAGCTTGTGCTTAAATCTAGTGTCAAGAATTAATGTGCCTCTTAGACATAAGGATTTGGTGTGTAATACAAACTGATATGGAGATCAAATTGTCCGCTTGAGGCTAGTTTAGGGGATTCGATCCTAGGTGCTTGACTTTTCTTTTATTATAATTAATTCACATAGCTCACAAAATTCATAAATCTTTTGATCCATTCATGTAGAAGTGTCATAACCAAAAGAAGCACCACCTCCCTGTGGACCGACCCTCAAGTGCTACATCGAACGGCCGTGCGCTTGCGGTATTTTAAAAACGAGGAGACAGAATTGATTAAGACTAAGAAGGTATACGTATTATGAGTATGAAAATGTATTTTATGTACCCTTTCTTGTCTCCGCTATAGCATGAGGCTATACCGAGTCGATTCTCAGGGAGAGCTAGCGATAGAAGTGTTACGAATCGTAGTGAAGAAATGTAAACGAGAATTCTTCTATGTTAATAAAAATAGTGAATCAAATGAAAAAGAAACTAAAGAAAAGGATGGATATGTTCATGGTGGAAATCGTTGGAAAAGAAATCAAGATTGGGATTTGGTATTCACAAGAAAGGAAAGAAAACTTAAGAAAGCTTGAATGAAAAGCCATGACTAGCTTACCTTGCTAGCTTGCCAAGACTTACTAGACTCCTTGATAGCGAACGCGTGCCTAATGTTGTCACTCCATCGGCGTAGGTTTTGTCTTGCGTGTTGACCTAATTACTTTCTCATGTGGTTGAAGGGTGGTTTAACCCATCCGAGAAGAGAAGATCATACACTTGCAAGATGAAATAAAGCAATCACCCATGAGTTAGTGAAGATGGCAAGGCTAGTGGTTAGCTAGTACATGGAGAAAGATTTAGCTACAAGCCATTAATGAAGTAAAGCAAAGCATGAATAAATTGCAAGAAGTAAAGAAAGCAAGTAAAAAAAGCAATTAAAGAAAGCAATTAAACTAGAACCATGCTTCAAGTAGAGGAAGGAGAATGGATCAATCCTTGTTGCTTCAAGTGTCACCCTTGATTACACAAGCTCTCTCTCTCAATCTCTCTCTCTTTTACAATGAATTCTAGGGAAGAAGAAGAGGGATCTAAAGAACAAAACCTAGAGAAAAACTAAACAAAATTACAACATACTAACTATTCTCCTCTCTTCTCCATTCAGTCTTTGCTCGCAGGCCAGGTGCAGGTATTTATAGCCCCAGGAGAAGGATCCAGAACCCAGTCTGTTGGCGCAAAATCTGGGGCTCAACGGCCCCAGATCTGCCGCCAGGGCGCGGCAAGGCGCGGCAAAACTAAATCCGTTGGCTAACAACTTTCTGTTGGAGATTGGTTACGAGGTTGTTAGCCACGTGGACCTTCTGGATTCTTCGTTTGTTGCGCGGATCTCTCTAGATTCTGGATTAGATTTGGGCTTAATCTTGGATTTGAAACTAATCACTTTAATTATTGCTAATTAAAGTGATTATTGGCTTTCACTCCATTTAAGTGTGTACCTGCAAATATGTAGAGAAGATGAGTAAAAATCATATATTTATTATAAAAATGCATGGGAATAATGAGGTAAAATATGCAATATTGGATCACAATCACACCCCCACACTTATTCTTTTGCTCGTCCCGAGCAAAACAAAGAAAAGAAAAGAAAATCCTAACTACCAATTTTATTACACCACTTTCGCAGGTGACGCGATTGCACTAAGCATGTGCAACAAGCCGTTAAACCTCTAGGTTACCCTAGAGGAGGAGTGTTGTCTCCTGAGGGTTTTCAGCGGATTACACCCACAAAATCCATAAGAAAGAAAACCAATGTTAGTGTTTTGAAAATGCATTTTGAATAAGAGACAAGTTTACGAACTATTTTTGCAAAAATATAAGTGATCCTAGTTCATAAGTCCACCTATAATTATTCTTTCTTAAACTTAGTCTCCATGCAAGATCTTGTTTTTAATTAAGGTAAGAATTCAAAATTGGATTGAATACTTTATCTTTCATAAAACCTAGATAATATGCACACCGTGACAGTGAAGATTTCTGGGATTTCAACTCCAACCATCAAGCCATTTATTTATCTATATATTTATTTTTTTTATTTTTCTTTTTTCTTCCCTTAGTTTAGGCTTTCTAGTTCACCCTTGTAACGAGCCTTTAACCGATGACTCCCAAACCAGTCGGTCTTAGGGCACCAGATGAGAAAACATCCCTCGGGTTTAAGGTCTCGAGTAAAAAAGGCCACGAAACTAAAGGGGATTATTCTTAATCACCGTTAGGCGTGAGTAATCATGCTTCTTGAGGCACAATTTCCCAGCTTAATAAGTGAGATCACCGTTAGGCGTGAGTAACCATGCTTCTTGAGGCATAGTTATCCAGCTTAATAAGTGATGTTTTATTTATTTATTTTTTTTTTATTTATATTTATATGGCATTTTTTTGTCTTTGTCTCCATCCCAAGAAATGTGTAAGTGTAAAGTGCATATTATCTAAGGCAAAAAATTCAAGATAAAAATATCTCACCAATTTTACTTACTTAGCCTATAATCTCAAACAAGATCTATTATTTCAACTAAATTTAAGATGTCATAATTAAGGCTTTCTTAATTCCTAAGATACATCTAATTTTCTTAAAAATAGATCAAAACTTTGTCTCTTATTTCAAAAAGTTTTTTTTTTTATTTATTATTTTTTTAATTTTCTAAAAAAAGTCAAATCTAAAAAGAAAGTGGAAAATCTAAAAGAAAAGATAAAATCTAAAAATAAAAGATCTAAAAAGAAAATAAAAAACCTAAAAAATAAAAATCCTATAAAGAAAATAACAAGTCCTATGTTAGTACATACCCCCCCATACCTATCTCATGCATTGTCCTCAATGTATGCAAGATAAAAATGATGCATGAAATAGGTAAGGTAAAAAGTCACTCCCTCCTCCTCTTTGGACCCGCAGTAGTACTGGGTCCTGCCGACTGTGTCCTCCTCAACGTCGCCTCAATATCATCTAACCTGGAGGATAACCTGGATGATTCCTCCTCCACCTTCTTCCTCAACCTCACCTGACCTCTAAAAATCTTCTTCATGCCCTTCCAGATGGAGGACATGAAGGCATGTGTATCACGTGGGGGGTCCTGCCTCCAAAATTCAGGTTCATCCTCGGCATCAAAACTCTCCTCAGATGAGGACTCTACCGGAACATCCTCAGTTTGGACTGTAGGTGTCCAGACCGCGTGTAAACAACTATTATAAGCACTGGTAGGTCTCTCGGGTGCAACAAATACTCTATCGAATGAATCAAAAATACTGTCTGGTAGGAAAGTCCTACACAAACGTGTAATCAGGATGGGGTGAGAGTTTGGCACCTCGTGTGCGTGAAGAGTTAGCGATAAGTGCATGGAAGATGACCTTGTTCAAACAAACCGAGTGTTGACGAGTCATTAAATCATGTATAATTTGCAACACTGGTCTGTTGAAAGAGGAGGTGTGGTCAAGCCCTAAAATATTGCGTTGGATCCAACGTCCAACGCAATGAACATTTCTAAACATCGTACTGGCTTTGAGCCCACGATCCTGCTCAGTACAACGAGCTCCCATAACAGTCATATAATCAATCAAAGGGAGAGGCTCGCTGTGTTGTGTGACGATTGGGACAGAAGTGATTTCCTCAAGAAGAGGAAGCGTGATAAACAAGTCTCCAGTGGGCATGTGTACAGTGAACTGGTACATGTGTGTATCAATCGATGCTTGGTCAAGATGCGTGTAAAACATTGTCACTAGTTCGGGACAATATAATGCATCGGTCTCAGTGTTGTCGTATACTAACGTGTACCAATTCCTAGCTCTAATTCTTTCTAAAAATACATGCCCATAACCATTCACATCACACAAAATCCGCCCAAAATCCTTCTCAACAAAATTACAGGTGCCATAATATGAATCAAGATCGAAGCAGTAAAAAGGAAGAGATGTGAATTCGAACCACCCCCGGATTACGTGGGGGGAATAAAATCGATCTCTGTTGTGGGTGCAGGGAACTCTGGAGGAAGATATAGCACCAGATCGGCCACCAGTGCTTCAGATCGACTGGTGCAGAAATTTTCTGTGCACAGGAAACGTCAGGATTGCCGCGTTTGCGCGGCTGGGGCAGCGGATCCGCGGCAAAGTGAAGAGATCTGGGGAGAAGAAAATTGCAGAGGCTGCGCTTTTGAGAGGAGATTGGGGATCTGAAGAGAGTTTCTCGTGTGAGGGCTGAAGTGTGGGGTAGAGGAATATTTATAGGAGGGAGAAAAGTTAGGTTTCCAAAATTATCCCTAGGTCAAAGATTTAATTACAACCCTAGGTCAAAGATTTTGAATTGGAATGGAATCCTAGGGAAGAGAGAGAATCCTAGGAATTTAGAAAGATTGGAAGTTGGAAAGTGTGGGAACTCCTTTTAAGCATAAAAATCCCTCCTTTATTTCTATTTATTTTTTTTTATTTATTTTCTAAATTCTATGTTAGTAAATCCTATGTTAGTAAAAAAAAAAAATTACCTTAAGGTGGTGATTCCGGTGGTGGTCGGATTGGTCCACGGAACATGGCCCAATCAATTTTACATTGGGTTTTCAGGAACCCACCAGAAATTTCAATAATATGACCCACAAAAATGATGTGTGCATTTAAGATTATTATGTACATTCCCCCATCTAATTTCCAAATTTTTAAAATAATTTCTGAGTTAAATTTATCAACTACCTTGTCCCAGAATGGAATATGGAATGATAGAATGGTTGACTTGGACTCGGAAAGGAACACCGACTCAGGGAAGTGAATGAAGTCAAGTAAAGGTTCAGGAGTCGGAATGGATTCATGAACTGGGTCCAAGTCAAGAAAATGAAGCTCAAGTCCACATTCAGTTTCCCATGATGGAATGTGACTATCTAAGATTAGTGATTCAAGTTCAGGAGGGTTGGGAATCAAACTGACTCTAAAATGTTACTCAAATTGGGTAACAAAACATGAGTCATTAATGATTCAGGTATTTGAACTAAATCACAAACTTGAGGGTCAAAGTCACATTTCTCATTGAGTTCAATTCCACAAAATGGAGAATTTGCCAATTTGTCAATAGGATCTTCAGAAGTGTAGAATTGGGCAAGTTCAATATGATCCTCAAAGATGGGTGATTCAACTTCATTGTGAATTGGGCAAGGATCCAAGTTTGACTCCGGGAAAAGATTGATGTGAGGTAGAGATACCGGAGTCATTATCGAATCAGAAAAGAGGATTGAATCACTAAGTTGGAGTTCAAGATCACATTCCTTATGTAATTCAATTTCAAAAAAATGTGAACTTGCCAATTTATCAATGGGATTTTCAGAAGTATGGAATTGGCCAAGTTCAATGTGATCATCATAAAATATTGGTGATTCAATTTCACAATGGATAGGTACTGGATTCAATTCTGACTTTGGAAATGGATTGAAATCAGGTAAGGATATGGAAGTCATGATTGAATCAGGAAGTAGAGTTGAATCATCTGGTGAAAGTTCAGGATCATAATCATGTTCAAGTTCAATTTCAGGGAAAGGAAAACTTGCCAAAATGTCAATTGGATCTGAAGTTTGGACAAGTTCATTTGTAGGAGATGAAAAACTTGCCAAAATGTCAATGGGATTTGACGTTTGGACAAGTTCAATTTTTGGAAATGAAAAACTTGCCAAAATGGAATCTGAAGTTTGGACAAGTTCAGGTGGTTGTGCTGAAATTGAATCTTGATTTCCAAAACAACATGACTCTTTGACAGAATGGTTAGTGACATTAGAAATAGGATGAGAATGAAGAGTTTGGATCATCAAATCTATGTCACGGTTATGATCATTTCGAGCATGAGTCAGGAATTCAAGCATCTTTTCACAATTCATTGGTTCATCATTTTGTTGAAAAGATGAAGAATTGTTTTGGAATTGGTGATGAAATTGTGAGTCAAAAATGTGTGGTGATGGAAGAGTGGACTCACACAAGAAATCATTACTCATAAATGGTTGTTCATTAAGAAGAGGTGGAACTGAGTAAGACTCTTGAAAATACTGTGGAATTGGAGAGGAAAATGGTTCTGGAAGTGTCTGCTCAGCTCTCTGTAAATTGGCTTCTAAACTCCTTAGTAACTCAGATTTTTCTTCAAATGGTTCAGAAAAAGGAGTATATGAAGCGGAATCGGGAAATGAATCTTGTGAATATTGTGGACTTGGTGGAAATGGTGGACAAGGAGGTTGATAATTAAACTCGGGGGACTGGAATCCCCAATGACTCGATGAAGAGTTGAAATTATTTTGGACATTATAATTGTTAGATGGGGGATATGGGTCATATTGATTCGGATAAGGCCAACCCGGTGTATTTGGTTGGTACATATTGTAAAACACCGGGTTGGAATTATCCGAATATGGAGATGGTGTGAAATATGGATTATTATTAGGATGGAAAGAATTGTAATTGTAAGCCATATCACACAATCAAATACAAACAAACAAACAAACAAACAAAAGAAAGAAAATTCTAACCTAAGTTAGGGTAGACTTAGGACCTAGACGACTCCTAACTGATAGACTGTCCACGGGAGGTTTAGTGTGGACTCTAACCACAAGCTAATCAGCCAGGGAAGGGTAAGGTTGGTGGGAGGTTTTCCGTCCGGAGACGTTCCTTAATTAAGTAACCAGCAACCTTCGGGCTTTCGGCCCTCAACCCCTTTCCTAGACACTGATTTTGCAAGAGTTAAATTCCAACACTTTTCCCCCTTAGGATAATCTCCTAAATGAGTCCGAGATGTCCCTAGGGCCAACGTCTATTTTTTTATTAAATTAGGCTTGGGTTAGTGAGTGCTTGGGAAAATGATTTTCGGGCTAAGGAAAGGGTAATGAACTCCCCCACCTTATCTTATTTACGGGTATGCCCTTAAAATTGAATTGTGCAAGTGTACAAAAAATATCACTAAGATTCACTCAAAGCATGAAAATCAAGCAAGAGATGATTCCTAGTCTATATGCAATGCGAAACGTACCTTGCCTCCAGCACTCTTCAACAGTAAAAGTAAAGAATTGAAAAGACACGTGCCTAGAAATGTAAATGTCTAATCAATTTTTAACAATTACAACCAATTTTTTACTGTTGATTAAATTAGCAGGTATATGGTGAAGCAAACAAGAATTTAAGTATTGCAGAAGCTATATTTTGCAGAGCAAGAGACCCTGCAGAAAAATGGTTAGAAGTCAACTCCTCCTTGCCGCGCCCGCGCGGCAGAACGCGGCAAGTCAGAGGGATCCTGGTCTCTGCTTTCGAGAGCAGAGGCCCAGGTCCACTTATATGTTTCTGCAATGCAAGATTTGCTGTATCTTCAACCTGTACCTGCAACAGAGAAGAAGATTCGTTTAGTTCTTCACTTTAAAGAAAATCCGTTGCTCTCCCCGGCAACGGCGCCAAAAACTTGATGGGGAGATTCTGTCTCCTCGTTTTAAAATACCGCAAGCGCACGGCCGTTCGATGTAGCACTTGAGGGTCGGTCCACAGGGATGGTGCTTCTTTTGGTTATGACACTTCTACACGAATGGATCAAAAGATTTATGAATTTTGTGAGCTATGTGAATTAATTATAATAAAAGAAAAGTCAAGCACCTAGGATCGAATCCCCTAAACTAGCCTCAAGCGGACAATTTGATCTCCATATCAGTTTGTATTACACACCAAATCCTTATGTCTAAGAGGCACATTAATTCTTGACACTAGATTTAAGCACAAGCTATTATCCTGTTACATAGTCCATCAAAGATGAATTAACTAAATTAAACAGATAACATGAGTGCAACAGACCCTAAGCATGGACCATTAACCCCGATACATAGCCTGTCAAATATCCAGTCATTCTAGAAATTAATTCCTAAAAGTTATAGATCAATTGGTGTGCATACGTCATAAATAGGAGAACGACTCAGTCCACAAGAGTTAAGTCTAGGTTCATCTCCCCTAAATACCCGTTGAAAATTTAGCTACTCATGTTATAAATTAATAATAAAGTAAACTAATTGAATCAGCTTAAAGTTATCTACTTTAATTAAATAATTAATTGAAACCCTAACTAGTTAAACTACTGAAATTAACTAAAAATAAATATAAAAAAATCAAAACTTATACCTTGCAGTGAGATGCTGCCCTTGCAGCCGGCCAAGATTCCTGCACCTTTTCAACAGGGGATGCGGGCCCGGTCTTCTTCAAAGTGGCCGCCCAAGGGAGGCCCTATGCTCCAATCACAGGGCACGGTTGGCCTGCTGCTGTGGTCAAGGCGCCAAAGGAGTCTTGCTCCAATCACAAAGTGCCCAACAAAAGAAATCTCTCCAATCAAAAGCAACCAGCACAAAAGAAATCTCTCCAATCAAAAGCCAAACCAACTTGCAGAGAACAATAAAACTTGCGGCCGAAAAAAAAAAATATCAATCACTTCTTGTTTTCCAGAAAAATCAAAACCTAAAAAAATAAAACCCTAACTCATCCGCTGCCTCACAAACTGCAGTCCTCCTCTTCCTTATATAATAAGGAATATTTACAAAACAGCCCTTAACAATTACATATTACAAATTAATTCAGTTTTGACTCAGGCTGAATTTTTAAATGATGAATACAGGCCATCAAATGGAGGAATCAGAGAAAGCTATCAACACGGAAGTTGTAGATCTTCGAATTATCTTTCCATATCATCTTGAATGATTTCTTTCGGAGTCCTGTAGCGAAAGTTATCGCCGAAATACCGCAACATATCTGAAAAGCAACCCTCAATCTTTGACAAATTGCGTGAGTTTATTGCTGAATGTAACCATATTCCTCTTTCTCTGTCTTTTACCTGTTACCTGCACAAATTCAACCAACTATACCCGAGTAGCATTATTTATATATAAATAATAGATAATTAGGAGTATAAAAATAGTATAAAATCATGCTGATCAATCTCTCGCGACACATTCCCAGAATGTAGACCCATTATGCAACGAGGAGGCCCCGCTCTTGCATAACCAGGAGACTGAAGCATCAATTTCCCTATGTGGCAGAGTCAGTACTCCGGCTCACTTCCCACGACATCTTCCGAGCCTGCGTCACGCACTCGAAGGAATACAGAGAAAAATGTCGCTTGTTGGACGGAAGGTAAAACTTCTCACCATCCAACTGGAAAATCCACTGCCCTTCCCCTGCCAGTAGTTGGTAGTCAGGATCTGGCGTGGCATCCCCGAACATGAAGTCGGGCTTCTTATAAGTTCGACGGTCAATATCTTCAAGGGGAGCCGTAGTCAAAATACTTCTCGTGGTGTATTGATCACCACCATAAATAAGCGTGTCTCGGACGAGAGAACTCCGCTCACTAAACAGAGAAGCCTGCCCTTGGAATTACAGGCTGATATTGCCGTCCGATCCCCTGGTCATCCCGAATAGGCTGTTTAAAGGACCAAGAGTGTAGTGCACTGCAGAAGCAAAAAAAAAAAGAAATTATGATTAGTTCACCAGCCAAGCGAACACAAAGACATAATTTTCACCAAGGCATAGCCTCGCCCTTTGAGCGAAGCTAGCAAGGCGATAGCTTCGACAAAGCTTAGCCTCACAGTCAAGTCCGCATTTCGCAGAAAATGTCCAAGTGTTAGCTTCGCGTCGAGAAAGCTTAAGCAGAAGGCGGTACAGCCCCGAGGACTAACTTCGTCAAAAGGGCATTATGGTCATTAATCCTTTACGGCCACGATTGAAGGGACAGATCCGTATCCTATTGTTCAATAGGACGAAAACAGCCCAAGTGATAGCTTCGCACGGAAGCTTAAAGAAGAACTGTTCAGTTCTTAGATCCCCGTCCAAGAAAATAAGGGAAATTCAGGGAAATGGATTCCTTAACAATAACAGATCATGCTCGATCGTTCTGGATTCATCCAAAGATAGCCAAATATCGGCTTTAAAATAGAGACGGCAGTCTCTAATCAAAAGGGGAAGTCCCTTACCGGCAATTGGTCGTTCGATGACCGGAGGAGGAGAAGGCCCCTCCACTGCAGAAGTGGCCACTTCTTTTCCCGCTCGTCTCTTGGGCGCCATTGAAGAGCTACGGAAGCTTTCAAACTTTCTAAATGGAGAGGAAAGAGGAAGAAGAAGAGTCAAAGGTCTCTAATAATTTCAAGTAAAGAGATATGCTCTTTCTCAGCCCGATCGGGCTTTTATAGGCCAATGAGTGCCTGAAATGATGCCTTGTAAACAGTACAGACTATCGTTTCAAATTAATTTGAAACGCCACCTGAAGCGCCTTCCCGAGAAGCGCTGATTCAGCCACTAAGGATTAACCTCGCCATGAGTCAAAGTGCGGACTTCGCACAAGTTCATCAAGAACTTCGCCAAAAGGGTTGCCTTAGCCCGCTAAAGGCACAGTTCGCCGACATGCCAGTTTCGCGCGAAGCTCATTCAAAAAGGACCCTGTCCTTAACTCCGCACGAAGTTCAGCCCCGTTATAGCCAAATTCTCAATGAAAGTAGGCAAAAATCAAATGAGCAGAAAATGAATTTTCATTGATTTAAGAGCAAAGGTACATTGATATTACATCAAGGTTGTGTTTCGTACAACAGATTCGGTTGCTTAACAAGATCGTTTGCGCAAAAGGCATACAAGTGGTTTTATTTGCTTCCAAGCCAGACCAACTGACACGAAAGGCTTTCCTCCTGCACAAGCTGTAATCCTTCACATAAGGACAGAGGGTGCCACCAGGACAGATGGTGCCACCAGGACAAGGTCAGTGATCTCACAGGTGACGTCAGCTTTCCCGAAGTGGATCATCTCAGATAAGCGACCACCAGCCTCGCCTCAAAAGGGATCATCTAGGATAAGCGACTGCCAACAGCCTCTGGGACACGCATCGGCTGCCCCAGTTTGTTCCTCCTGCTTAAAAGTAAAGCTTCAACTGGGGAAGCATAAGGCAACTTTTCGGTCTCTTTCATCAAGTCACAAAGTTGGCGAACATAGCTCACAGCAATGCAAATCAGAACAGATTGGCAGTTAAACACGGGAAAAGTTGCAAAAACACTAAATCAGATTCTTTAGGGCGAAGCGATCCAATTTCAGTTAGAGCAGAGGATAAGCCTCGCTTGCACAGCAGTGATGGGCTAGCTCAGCAAACGCCAAGTCCTAACCTCGCCTATATGGCTAAGCCAGACTGATCCTGGTGGACACAGTCTTAGCCCCACCTATATGGCAAGACTGGCTCAACCTTGAAGAAACTAAGTCCCAAGTTCTGCCTGTGCAGTGGACTTAACATGCAGTGACCTTTCTCTGATCAAGTCAAGATGATAGCTTCGCTGGAAAGCTATGCTGAAATCTTTAACATGCAAGCAGCCAATTGCAAAATGAAGAACGAGGGAAACTAATCCCTGAAGCAGTTGTTAAAGCTAAACTAAGGGAGATGAATTCCCTAAAGTTGGTAAAGTCATTGAATGATCAAGACTTACTGGTCCTTGGCCGGATAATGACCAGAGTGGGCATTCCCACTAGTTTAGAGATCTGAGTATCTCTTTCAACCAAGAGAAGAGAAGAAGAGCAGATCACTTCTCTTCAGAGGATCTCAAGTGTCCTATTTATAGGCCTCATGGCCTGAGGCGTTGCCGCCTCAAGCGTGGAAGCACGAGCGCATTTAAGGCATTTATTGCGCCTTGAGAAAAGGGACGGTTTTCCTTGGAACCGTGCAAAGGGAGAAACGTCTCCCTCATAAAGGCACTCATGGCGCCTTGAAGAAAGGGAATATCCTCCTTTGGAAACGCGCGAGGAAAGAATGTCTCCCTCGATCAGTGCGAGAGAAGAAGTAATCCTTCTCGTAACCGGCCCACGGCTGTAGGCTGTCTAAAAATCACCAAGACAAGCCACCAAAACACAGAGATCCAAGATCCAGGCGCAAGGCTAAATGTGACAATCAAGACGCGAGAGATAGCCCGCGCCTCAGCATCAAGGCGCGTCAGCCCGAAGCCCGCGTCTCAGCATCAAGGCGCGTCAGCCCGAAGCCCGCGTCTCAGCATCAAGACGCGAGAGATAGCCCGCGTCTCAGCATCAAGGCGCGTCAGCCCGAAGCCCGCGCCTCAGCATCAAGACGCGTCAGCTCGACACCCACGTCTCGGTTGCAACTACCCCGATTATGGCGCCATCCGCCGCCCATATAGCGGGGAAGTTGGCCCTCATCGTGGAGCACTTTTAGGGGGCACGATCACCCCCTAAAAACCCTATAAATAGTCCCGTCACTATTGAAGGAAAGAGGACAATTGACGACGAGAAGGAAAAAAGACGACAATCAAAGGAGAGATCAACGACAGAAAGAGAGAAAACCCTTCAGCGAGCTTACTGAGTACTAGCCGCTCTTCGCCTACCTCCTCCTCTAGAGTTTTGGTAGACGGAGCTGAGTTACTCCCTCTACCGACCGAAGAGAAGATCCCCGACGGTCCGAACAGTCATCCGGTCAACGGAGAACAAGATTCACTCTCCACCGCCACACGAAGAACCCAGCACTAAACAAAGGGGGAATTCAAGATTCAATATTCCCCCTCCCTTGTAACCGGAAGATTAAGCCGGCTGTAATCTTTTCCATCTGATTCCAGGAAGCGTACACCAGCCAACCCCTCTCCGTGTCAAACAAGAGATGGCGAATCCGCTGGGGAATACTTTCGTCACTGACGAACAGATCGTGGCGCAGGATGATGTTCTCCGTAAGGGGAAGATGGTCGAAACACTCGTTGTCGAGTTCGACCAGGCGAAGTATGAAGAGTTCCTCTCTTCTGGCTCCAAGAGCCTAAAGACCCGCGTCTGCCGCAGGGTCTCAACTGAGAAGCTACCCGAAGCCCAATCTGAGGCTCTGCCGGGTGCCGATGCCCACTGTGCCGAGACAAGTTCGCGCGCCAACGCCTCCCAGAAGGCCCGCGTGACCTCAGGCACTGCTGTTGCGATCAACCGCGTCGCACAGAACACACGCGCCAACGCCTCCCAGAAGGCCCGCGTGGTTCCAGGCACCACTGCTGCTGCGATCAACTGCGTCGCGCAGAATACCCGCGTCAACGTCTCTCAGGAGACCCGCGTGGTGAACACTCTTGGTTCTACAAACCAGGATGTTGTTGGTTTCTCTCCACCTTCTCGACGCAATCGAAATGCTGAGCGTCGACAGAGGAGACGCGCGCGTCAACTCCAAGTCGGAACCGTGGGTTGTCTGACTGGGGGTAGACGCGGTGTACAATCTGATGCCTTGCCCGCACCTCGTCCAGTGCGAGAGATCCGCGTTTGGCGACCCAAACGCGAGACTCCCCAAGTTGAGCCTTCTGAAGACCAACTTGCCAAACGCCAAAGCGAAGCTTCTGCGTCTCGTCAAACGCAGGAAGCACGCGCCCACAGGCGTGGGGCCCAGCAGCCCACTCTCTCTCAAGCAACCCTGCCTAAACGCATCAGGCAGCAACGCGAGACTCGCGCGCGCGTCATACAGCCGCGTCATGAGAGTCGCGTCCCTGAAGTCTGCGTCCAGGCTGAACAGCACATGACTGTCTCCCGTCTTCGACGTCGCGAGACCAGTCTCTTTAATCCCCCTCCCACGGATTTGAGGGATTATTTGACAAGGAAAAGAAGTGCCAATCAAGCCACTTCGTCATGCTGCTGTTAGCAACTCATCCATATGCTCTCTGGATGCCATTATGGATCAGGCGTGCACCAGCAGTCCTTAATCAGACAGCTGACCCTGATTCCCCCGTCAGCCAAAAGAAGACGCTCCCACAGGAGGAGAACCTTCTCAGATGTTGAATACCCGGAGCTTACTGCAAACATGACTAGCAGAAGCAAGGGAAAACAACTAATGGTCAACTCAGAGGAATCTGACTCTGAGCCGGAGGGGGTGTATCAACACACTCGCACCCGGACAGGGGCCATTCCCCCAATTGACTATAATGCCCTAGCCCGCGGCATTAGAATGGGTGGTTCTCACTCCGCTATAGTGGAGTCGCAGGCCTCAAACTCTTCCGTCGAGAAGGAGGCTTCCGCCTACATGGCAGACACTCCTGAGGAGACGGCCAGGCGTTTAGAACAGACGCAGAAGCACCAGATGGATATAATTGCCTCTCAACAGAGATCCATTGACTCCCTCAAGCATATGCTTGAGAAATTGCTTGAAGAAAGAGCGAGATCTCCCCCTAGACGGCCGAAGGGGAAAGGGAGAAAGGGAGGAAGCCCACCCTCCGAATCTTCTGACGAGACACGACGATCTACCTCGGATGTGTCCAAGCCCTCATCGCAGGCAAGAAGCGACCAAGACCAGGAGAAGACTCATGCTAAGAGGATGAGTCAATTGGAACGACGCCTCGAGGCCCTTGCCAATCGCAAGGACCTCCAAGAAGCTGGAGTGGTCCGGCCCTATCCGGCTGAGTGGGACTTAGTTCCATACCCTCCTAAGTTTAAGGCTCCAACCCTCCAAGCATTCGACGGGAAGGGGTCACCCAACCAGCACATCTACTACTTCAAATCCCAGACCGGGAATGTGGTAGATAATGACGCCATCCTGGCGCGACTGTTCATCGGCACCCTGAAAGGGTTGGCTTTTGAGTGGTTTATGAAGCTCCCGGAGGGTTCTATCAAGAACTGGGGGGATCTAGAGAAGCTGTTCTTGACACGCTTCTTCGAAGATGACTCCGAAGTCACAATGCCCACCCTTTTAGCTACCAAACAGCGGAGAGGGGAGTCCGTCAAATCTTTCGTGGAAAGATTTCGGAACACGGCACTCCGGTGCCCAAGCGGTATGACCCAGGCCACCCTGGTGGAAACATGCCGCCACAATCTTCAAACCTCACTCCTTGCTCAAATAGGAGTTGCTGAAAGCCGCACCTGGAAGCAGTTAGTCCAACAGGGTGAACAGGCTGAGGAGATTGTTGCCCGTGTTAAGGCAGAGGAAGGCAAGCTGCGGCCGGAAAGGTCGACAAGGCGTGCACCGGCACCAGACACCTCCCTCCAGACGAAGCGGAAGGATAATTTGGCGACGGAGACCAAATCTCCCGCCAAACCTCAAACAGGCAGGGCAAGTGGCTCTTCAAGCCAGCCACGCCCCAACAAGCAGTATTCCTTCAAGGAGGAACACGTCGATTCGCTCTTCAAGCTACTCAACAAGAGCAATCGACTGAAACTCCCTGAAATTAGACGCCCGGAGGAAGTCGGCAAGACCGACAATCCCAACTACTGCATGTACCACAGGATGTTGGGACATCCTACCAAAAGCTGCTACGTCTTCAAAGACATTCTTCAGGCTTTGATTGACGCGGAGGTGCTCAAGCTCCGACCAGAGCAGAAGAAGGTCACGGCCAATGTAACGTCGGTTCTCCAGTTCGGGAGACAACCTCCAACGCCTGCGGGGGTAACTCCTATTCCAAGAGGAGAATTAAGAGTGGTCAACACAGACCCTCACCAGCAGCAGGAGAAGGGCTTGGTAGCCGTCCCTACACCTCAGGGGAAACCATGTGGGTCCACCCTGACCTCGTCGATGAACAACAATGGACTACTGTAACCAACAGGAAGTCCAAAGGCAAGGCAAAAGCTTCGTCCTGCCATGTGGTATGTGCTTCCTCCCGAGAAGCAGAGGATGATGTTCCCTCGCTGACTGATTCAGAAGAGGAAACAATAGTCCTGGGCGCAGAGCCCAGCCAACCGATGGCGGGGACCCGTTCAGGACAGGCATACTTGAAGCAGTACGGCGAGACGGCAGCGGCTTCTCCGCAACCAACCGTAGAATCAGCCAAGCCCTCCACGAAGCCACCTGTGGCAAAGCAGAAGGAGACTCGGTTCTCTCGAGCCCTTCCAAGAGGTGCAGCGGAAGGATCCTCGACACCTTACCACTTCGATGTCTTGGCTCAACTAGCCAACATCCCGGCACGCATCACCTTGTATGAACTCCTGAGGCTATCAAAGTCAACCAGAGAGGCTCTGCAAGAAGCTCTGGCAAATGCTGAGGTCTTCATGACCCAGGTGCCGAAGGAGGAAGATGTAGAGGATTGCCTCCACACTTCCCAGAATACCCCCTGCATCACCTTCACGGCAGATGATATGCAGGTGAAAGGGAAACACGATCGACCCCTGTACTTCACAGGTTACATCGGATCATCTGAGGTGAACCGCATTCAGGTAGATCCAGGGTCCGCATTGAGCATTATGCCCCGCCGAGTCATGCAACACCTCGGCATCCCTACTCACCGTCTGAGCCCTACACAGACGACCATCTACGGGTTCAATGCCAACGGCACCCGTCCAATGGGGAAGATCAAGCTCAAGTACCAGATTGGGAGCCTCAAGTCGGAGGTGACATGCTATGTCATCGACGCCGACACTTCCTACAATCTGCTGCTAGGACGACCATGGATCCACCGCAACTCCATCGTTCCCTCCACTCTTCACCAAGTCATGAAATACATTGACGCGAGTGGGAAGGTGCAAACGTTGGTTGCCGAAAGGTATCCGTTCAAGGGAGTCGAGAATTATTTCACGGATTCCCTTTTATATCAGGATCCAGTGGACGAAACCCCGCAACTGGAGGCGCCAGACTCTGGTAATGAGGCTGACACTGAGCCCGAGCAAGAAAAGTGCCTGTGGGAGTTAAAACCACTTGTAAAGAGCACTAATAAGCTCGATGTTGATAATACCACCGACGATGCAGGCGGTTGGTATATTAATGAGAATCTAGACTTTGAATATTTTTCTGCGTGTGCATCCGATTCTATACCGTCGGATACTACTACCGACGTAGACGATGACATCTGGTCGGCAATGGATGCTTTGACATCATTGCATGTACCAGTAAAATCATCTTTCGGGACATACCAGGATAATGGCGATGCGCAGGAGTCTATATTCTTGGTTCCGGCAAGACGAAAAGGCCAAAGACCAATACTTTTTGGGCGAATCTCGTCTGAACCAATGCACCGTGAAGAATCAGAAAGCGAGGAGGAATCCCCTCAGCTCGACCATTATGAATCGAAGGCACTCAGAATGATGAAGCAAATGGGGTACGATATAACCAACAAGCCCGGGTTGAACTTCGGCAAAGGAAGGAGGACGCTACTTCGATCCTTTGTGCCAAAAGGGAAGGCCCCCGATTATTATCATCGGACGCGCAGGGGTTTGGGCTATGTATCAACTCCGGTCCCATCAGCCTCTGATCCTCAAGAATCGTCGAGCAACAATTGCTCTTCAGACACGTCATCATGGGAGTCAGATGTCAGTGTCGGCAACATCTTCAAAGGGCTTTCAGTAAACATGGTTTCAACAGGCCATCTGGAAGATGAAGTTGAAGAAATGATCCAACCTGATACAGATCCTTGGATCAAACATTTGAATGCTCTTTGGGATATCCGCTTTGAACAGCGTGAGCCACCCACAGATGACAAGGTTGTTCAGATCAACCTAGGAGATGAGACCAACCCCAAGCCCATCTTCATAAGTGACGGCCTGTCGCCTCCAGAGAAGAAGGATTTAATATCTCTTGTACAAGAGTATATAGATGTCTTCGCCTGGAATTATGAGGACATGCCTGGACTTGATCCTCAAGTGGCTATGCATCGCCTCAACATCAATCCAGACATGAAGCCTGTTAAACAACAGCAGCGACGGTTCCGTCCAGAGATAATGGAGGCAATTCAATCAGAAGTCAGAAAGCTCATCGATTCTGGCTTCATCCGGGAAGAACAACATCCCGACTGGGTAGCCAACATCGTCCCCGTCGCCAAGAAGAACGGGAAGATCCGGATCTGCATCGACTTCCGTGATCTAAACGAGGCCTGCCCCAAAGACGAATTCCCATTGCCAATCACAGATGTCATGATTGACAATACTTGTGGATTCGAGCGAATGTCCTTTATGGACGGGTTCTCAGGATACAATCAAATCAAGATGTATCCCGATGACGAAAAGCATACCTCCTTCAGGACTCCTCTAGGGGTATATTGTTACACCGTCATGCCCTTCGGACTGAAAAATGCAGGGGCAACATACCAAAGGGCCATGAACGCCATTTTCCATCAGCAAATGCGGAAAACGGTGGAATGCTATGTCGATGACATCGCGGTGAAGAGTCGCACTAAAGGTGATCACATAGCAGACCTGAAGGTGGTCTTCGACATCATGCGGGCTCATCAATTGAAGATGAACCCCACCAAATCCTTCCTGGGGGTAGCCAGTGGCAAATTCCTAGGATTTGTTGTGACTTCCAAAGGAATCTATTTGGATCCAGAGAAAGTCCGCGTTATCCAAGAGATGCAACCCCCCAGAAGCCTCAAGGAGCTCAGGGGATTACAAGGACGATTGGCGTACATCCGCAGGTTCATATCAAACCTTTCCGGGAGATGCCAACCCTTCGCCAAGCTGATGAAAAAGGGTGTTTCATTCATTTGGGACGACGCTTGTCAAAAAGCATTTGAGGAGATCAAACACTACCTCACCCAACCACCAGTCCTTGCAGCTCCGGTGTCCGGAAAGCCTTTCCTGGTGTACGTCCGAGCAATGGATCATTCCTTGGGAGCTCTACTAGCTCAAAATGATGAACAAGGACGAGAACAGGCAATCTACTATCTGAGTAGAACAATGATCGGAGCCGAACATCGGTACAACCCGATCGAGAAGGAATGTTTGGCACTGGTGTTCGCTATTCAGAAAATGCGACACTATCTGGTGGGCCAAACCATAAATGTCATATCCAAAGTCAACCCCCTGAGGTTACTCATGACAAAGCCTTCATCATTGAACGGCCGACTGGCGAAATGGGCTATATTGCTCTCTCAATATGAGATGCACTTCCTACCCCAAAAAGCCATTAAAGGACAAGCGGTGGCGGACTTCTTAGCCGAACACCCAGATCCGAGGACAGCTAAACTCTACGAGGATCTCCCAGACGAGGTCGCCGAAGCCTGCCTAACCCAGACATTGTTCGAAGGACAAGTATGGCAACTTTTCTTCGATGGTGCATCAAGAACAAGCCCGAAGGGACACATAGTAGCGGGGGTAGGAGTAGTACTCGTCTCCCCACAAAATTATGTGATTCCCCGAGCTATCTCGTTAACCGAGCCCTGCTCCAACAATGTGGCGGAATACAACGCTCTTTTGATTGGGATGCAATTCGCCGATGAGATTGGCGTTAAAAATCTCGAGGCTTACGGTGACTCTAAACTCATCGTCAGCCAAGTTCGCGGAGAGTACGAGGCCAGACATGAAGATCTAGTACCCTACTACAACGCGACAATTCACATGGCCGAAAGGTTTTCAAACTTCTACATCGACCATGTACCGCGCAGGCAAAATGCACATGCGGATGCACTCGCATCCCTCGCTGCTTCCTTAGCTCTTCCAGCTGGAGCAATGGAGAAAGTATTCGTCTATAGCCACGACCTATACTGTCCAAAAATTCCCCTCGGGGACTGTCCAGGGTCAACGGGAGACCATCACGACAAGGAAACACTTGAAGTGTCGACCGCTTCAGGGCTTAAAGACTGGCGATTCCCCTACATTGATTTTGTCTTATACGGCATTCTGCCTGAAGACACCAAGGAGGCGGCCGCCATTCGGAGGAAAGCCCCCAAATTCTACTATAATGCGATTTCGCGAACATTGTATCGCCGATCGCATGACGGGATCCTGCTCCGATGCCTCTCATCAAAAGAAGCCCAAGGAGTATTGAAAGAAGCCCACGATGGTACTTGTGGAGCTCATCAACCTGGCCCGAAATTGGCACATCGACTCCAAAGGATGGGTTACTATTGGCCCAAGATGATTGCCGATGCTGTCGCTTATGCTAAGAGATGTTACGCCTGCCAAATACACGGCGATTTCATCCATCAAGCACCAGGGTACCTCCACTCAACGACCTCTACTTGGCCGTTTGAAATGTGGGGGATGGACGTAGTTGGCCCTATCAGCCCACCATCATCGAAAGGACATCGGTTCATTCTAGCGATAACCAATTACTTCTCTAAGTGGGCCGAAGCTATCCCTTTGAAAGAGGTGAAATCTTCTAACGTGATCAAGTTCGTGAAACATCACGTTATTTACCGCTTCGGTGTGCCTCGGCGTATCATCCATGACAATGGACCCCAGTTCATCAGCCAGGCCTTCCATAGATTCTGCGCGAAGTTCAGAATCCAGAGTGTGTCCTCAACGGCATACTATCCTGCTGCTAACGGTCTTGCAGAAGCCTTCAACAAGACTATTGGCAAGCTTCTCAAAAAGTTCGTCTCGAAAAGTCAACGAGACTGGGACGACAAGCTGGGTGAATGCTTATGGGCCTACCGCACAACGGTGCGAACCCCAACTAAAGCCACGCCATTTTCCTTGGTATACGGATGCGAAGCCGTCCTTCCATTGGAAATACAAATTCCCTCTCTACGCGTCGCCTTGACAGCGGAAATGACAACTGAGGAGAAGCATCAGCAGCGACTCCAGGAGTTGGAAGCCTTAGACGACAAGCGTTTGCAGGCCCAACAACAAATCGAGCTTTACCAAGCTCGTATCACCAGAGCCTTCAACAAGAAAGTCAAAGCGCGAACTTTCAGAAAGGCGACCTTGTCTTAGCTGTCCAAAGACCCATGGTCATGACGCACAAGACAAAAGGAAAATTCCAACCCAAATGGGAGGGACCATTTGTGGTAGAGTCAGTCTACTCGAATGGATCATATCGCCTCATAACTTCAAATGGTGATACACTCATGATGCCGATCAATGGCAAATTCTTGAAGAAGTACTATCCTTAATAGTACTCTTCTTCCGATCAAGTTAAAAGTACACCTCTGATCAAACATCCGACGCCCTCGACGGCTAAGGATAGAGGAAAATGTTGGCCTTTAAGCCCAACATAAGTCCTCGACAACTCACCATGCTGAGGGGAATAGCATGGCTAGCCCAACTCAAACGGTAGTTGGTAAAGGCATGTCAAACCCGTTGACAGCTGAGGATTTGCTAAAAATCCTAAGGGACACGTTCCCATTTGATCCGACGCCCTCGACGGCTAAGGATAGAGGAAAATGT
Organism: Agave tequilana; assembly: GCA_038442645.1. Classification (NCBI taxonomy): domain Eukaryota; kingdom Viridiplantae; phylum Streptophyta; class Magnoliopsida; order Asparagales; family Asparagaceae; genus Agave; species Agave tequilana. Next base: position 77,970 of record JAVJIF010013598.1, on the reverse strand, counting down.
TGGCCTTTAAGCCCAACATAAGTCCTCGACAACTCATCATGCTGAGGGGAATAGCATGGCTAGCCCAACTCAAACGGTAGTTGGTAAAGGCATGTCAAACCCGTTGATAGCTGAGGGTTTGCTAAAAATCCTAAGTGGACTCGAGTCCACTCTTTCCTCCAAAGTCCCTTACCAATTCTCATCCATAGAATGGTAGGACCACAAAGTGCAATCATTACTACGTTAACACTATACCTCTGGTAATGAATACCCTTTGCCGGGTATAAACTTTGCTTGTTAACTCTGCATAGAGTAACAAACTCTCAAATTTGCCAAGTTAACACTATACCTCTGGCATTTCAAATTCCACTTGTCAATTCTCATCAATAGAATGACAGGTCCTCAAATTGCTCTTATCACGAGCCAATTCTTGTCAAGTTAACATTACACCTCTGACAAATTACTGTTTAAGTTAACATTACACCTCTAAGCAGTACATCGAGTGCCTGTCAAGTTAATATCACACCTCTGATAGTCACCTTTCTTCAGACTTCCGTATCGAAGCTGAAATGGATGATGCCAAGTTAACACTACACTTCTAGCATCCGAGTCATCGCTAAGTTCAACAATACACCTATGGCCATGACCTTTCCTCGACTTCTTCGTCTAAGTCGAGATGACCAATGCTAAGTTCAACATCACACCTCTAGCATTACCTCACTGTTAAGTTAAACATTACACCTATGACAGTGACATTCTGAGTTAAGTTAATATCACACCTCTGACTCACATCCTTGTCGAGTTAACACCACACTTCTGACAAGACTATCTCCAACCCGTTAAGTTAATATCACACCTCTAACGGTGAAAGCTTTACTAGATTCCTCGCGGGTCTAGTTTCACTTGTTATTCTCTTCAACAGAATAACAGGTCCACCTAAAGACATTGTTAGGTTAACATTACACCACTGACAATGTTTTATCAAATTCCCCAGCTGACCTTGAATCAAGTCAATCCTAGACACTTGACAAAAGTTCACCTTCTCTGGGAATACGCATTCCCCCTGTCACTTTCTTTTATAAAGTGGCGGGTCCACCAAAATCATTCTTTTGCTTCTAAAACAAAACATTCAAGACAACAGAAAGAGGCAAAAAGAAAAGTGTCACTTTTATTCATATCCAAACACATGAAAGTGATACAAAACGCTCTCTTATACAATAAGATTGAGTGTTACAATTAAGGAGTACAAAGAAGTCCCTCTCTCTCTCTCTGAGGCCGTACTCACTCCTTGAAGCCGCATCTGATCCTAAGTGCATGATGTCTGAAGAAGTAGCGACTGTTGGAACCGGTTGCACTTTGATGCACGACGCCAACTTCGAAAGCGCCCTAGCTGACTAAGCCAAGAGCAATGGTGTTCTTGAGGTCCGGTGGCAACAGAAGGTCCTGCAACCCTTCGTTCAGGCGCGTCTCTTTCCCTAGCAGACCATCCAACAAACATGGAGTCACTTCTGGGGTGAGAGAGGAAGTTTTAGGAGTCATCACAAAGGATGCTACCCTCCACTAGGTCCAGCGACAGCAGAAGAGCCTGCAACCCTTCGTTCAAGAGTTGATCTTTCCCCCGCAGGCCATCCAAAGGACATGGACTGTCCTTGATGTTACTTCTGGGATGGGAGAGGAAGAGGATCCTCTCCGCCACCGCAACCGCCGGAACCTCCTCGCCGTCATACTTGACCTGACCATCTCTTGCCATCAGGCAAGAGTGGTGCAGGAGATCTGAAGAGACCTTGGCGAGATTTGGGTCCTCGTCAGAGATATAATTTACTCTCTTACAAACGACGAGGACCATAATTTACTCTCTTACAAACGAACATTAAGCAAGCTCGCCGGTTGAAGCACTCTTCCAGGAGACCAGCGAACCTGCAAAGAACAAATAAGAGAATCAGAAAGTCTGGAACTTAGTATACTTTAACAAAAGAAAACTAAGTAACAGACGCGGCAGTCATTGAAGACTTCAGACGCGGAAATGATCTGCACAGTCAAACCACCGCGTTAACAGAAACAGACGCGAGTCAAAACTGTGCCACGCCCAGCATTCAAACGCAGTCTCAGTTTGCACCCGCGTCTAATGCACTAGACGCGAAAAACTTCAAACGCCGAAAATTGCCATCTCTCTGTTGGGTGAACAGGAGTTGCAAGATTCAGGTCTGAAACGCGCCAAGGCAATAGCCATGAGCAAAGCCAGCGTCAAGAGCCCGCGTTCAGAAAAGTTCAAGTCACCGGCACAAATTCCAGAATAGGAATGCACCAGAATTTCATTCAGATGCCTATGCCAAAATACAGGCTATGGACATCATCGGGGTGACATACCAGCAGAAACCTCTGTCCAGAGTTGACCTCTTTTTGCATCCAAACGCGGGTGCGCAGGATGACATGAGAGAGGATTCCTTCTGAAGAGACCAAACAGAGGCATGAGAGCTCTGGGTCATCTTCATCCATGGGATCACCTTCATCCATGAAGACGGTTCTCTGAAAGATAATTCAAGGCGAGACTTCTCTCGGAGCAAAACAAATGAAAACAGTCTAAGTTGGATTGTTAAAGAGGAAGAGGGTGCACTCTATTTATAGGCAGTCCTTAATAACTGTCATTAATGGGGCATCAATCGGAACCGTCGCGCACAACTGTCAAAGCCCAATCAAAAACGGACGCGTGGAGCGCTGCTTTGGAAACCGTCGAAATGCGCCGGTTTTTCAACCGCCAGCGTCGGTTCTGCATGCAAGAGCATTAACGCCTGAACCCAATAAGAGGCTGACGCGTGGATAACTGTCTTGGGAAGCAACGGATGACCCGGAACCCCAATCGACGGTGAAGACTCGACGTTCAAAGATCTCCTAAAAATCTTTTAAAGTCATGCTGCATTGAACGCAGATGGGAAAGTCGCTCGAGGCTGCGTATCCCGTGTCTGATCGATCCGCGTCTTTCTTAGCAACCGCGTTTCACTCTGTGATTGACGCTGCGTCTCACTCCATGGACTGACGACCGCGTCTCACTTTATGGATCAATGCTGCGTCTCATCAAGAAGACCGCGTTTCACTCTGTGATTGACGCTGCGTCTCACTCCATGGACTGACGACCGCGTCTCACTTTATGGATCAATGCTGCGTCTCATCAAGAAGACCGCGTATCACTCTGAGATTGACGCTGCGTCTCATCAAAAGGACTTAGTAAATCCAAGTTCCTGTGGACTGACGATCGCGTCTCATTAAGAAGACTCAGAGTCAAGACCGCGTTTCATTAACAGGACTTAGTCTTACCTAAGTACCAGTTACCAAGGAGTTGGATTCGCCTACAGCTGAGCAAAGAAGATGGAGCAAATTTTTCAAACTTTTATTATAAACAGTAAAAGTGGATACAAACACTCTAAACAGAGTGTCCTCTTCTTTACAAAAAAGGGGGAAAAGAAAAGAAGGCTAAATGTCCTGGTTCGCCAAGGTACGGATTTGTTCCCTAAGGCGGTGAATCTCGTGTTGGCGCGTCCTTTCAGCTTCCATAATAGCCCGGTCCCGCAGCTCCTCTTCAGATAAGAAATTTCTTGCGGCCAGCTGCGCTCGCAGAGATTCCACCCTGGAAGAATGTAGAGACAGACTCTCTTCAGCTCGCGCCCTAGCAGCTTGTTGCTCTTCTAGCTGCTTCTTGATGATAGCAAGCTTTTCCTCATTGAGCGCAAGCACCACTTCTGCCTTGGCAATGGTGTCCCGAGCCCTGATGATGACTTGCTCTGTGCTCTGCATGACAAGCTCGGATTCCCTTGAATCGCCAGCTAGTTTCTGACATTCAGCCTGGGAATATTCGAGGCTGCGAATCTCTGCAGCGATTTGTGCCTCCGCTTCCTGTCGCTCTCGTTCTTGAGCAGCTAGGAGCCTAGTCAGGGTGGCCTGGGCCTCACTAAAAGAGCCAGCATCTTCCAAAGACTCCAGCTCCTGCAGGTAGTCTCCCAGTTGCTCTACCACCCGTAGACACGCCTTGGCAAGTGAAGGGCCTCCGGTTAATTCGACGTTCACGACCAGATTTTTAAGAAGCGTCTGGGCAAATTGAAACGAGCTGTTTCCACGTAAGATGAGATCAATACATGATCCCATCGAAGCGAAGAATTACTGCACCATCTGACGTGCCAGTTCCCCCATGTCTTCACCACCTAGGAAGCTTCCCGACCCCTTTTCTGCCACAGGATAGGGGATATAAGGCGGATCTTCTCGCACAAGAGTCGTGCTGGCCGTCGAGACAACCAGAGCTGGACCAGCCGCTGACGCTTCCGGAGGTACTACCTCTGCAGGAGCCTCCACGACCAATGAGGGAGTAGTAAGCACGACCTCCTCAGAAACCTCCACCGAGACCTGAGCTGTATGGCCTTCTGGAAGGGTGCCAACCATCGGACCCTCCACCTGAACCCCCTCAGTCCTCTCTGCAAGTTATCGCGATGTTAGCCACAATGATAGAAGAGCTAAACATTTAAAGCATCAGAGCTGCCTTACCAGGTTGGAGGTCCGGAGACGTCAAATCCTGCGGAGCGGAAGTCTCCTTGGCTTCAGCAGTAACCTCCTCGCCTGGCAGAGTGAGAGCCTCCTCAGCCTCAGTGGTTACTTCCTCTTCTGCCAGAGTGGAAGGCTCCCCAGTTTCAACAGCTGCCCCCTTTGAGGGTATCTCAGCAGCCGAGACCTCAATCCCCTCGGGCCGGGTCAACTCTTTCACCATCTCCTCGATACGCGAGGAGGTTGTAGCCTCAGCATCTTCAGTTGGCCCTGCAGCATAAAAGAAGAATGTTAGAACATCCTCTTCAATATGCAAAGAGGAAATTAGACAGAAGATGGAAAGAATACCTTCAACGGGGATAATCGCCAGCGATGGTGCAGTCGATGGCTCACCCTCATGTATTTCCTCCTCCGAGATGTGGAAGAATTTGCTCTGATCAGGAAGAGCGGGTTCATCGCCATAGTCGGTCTCGTCTTCGAAGTCGCTTTCCCCCGATAACGAAGAAGACGACAGCGCAACGCGAGGAAGCTCCGCAACAGGAGCCTTACCTCCAATCACCCCAGTGGTAGGACTAGGGTCGACTGCCCTAAGACTGGAAATGCAGATGCTAGGAGACCCCAGCTGCTGTGCCTCGTCTCTCCCATCACGAGCAGAAGAAGGCTCGGGTTGCGCTGAGAGGCCTGCAATCTCAACATCCCCTCCAGTCATTATGTCAACCTCCAGTGACTCGTCATCTTCGGCGGCGGTGGACTCTTCAACAAGCTCCCCTTCCTCCACGGTCTTGCTGCGCGACCTAGGAGCACGGACTAGGGTGGGGAAATCTTCATCTTCCGACGGTTCCTCAACCCTAACAGGGACGTCTTCAGGAGGAGCCCCGACTCCAGCAGAGATGTCTCTGGATTGAGAGACTTCAGCCGTCAAATCCCTCCGAGCCTTCTTTGGGGCAGGCTCAGCGATAGAAGCAGAGCGTCGATGACGCTTGCTCGCCAACTGTTTAGACCTCCTGGCTGGTGGCTCCACCCTTGTCGCTGGTGGCTCTGCCCTTGCCGGTCGCGGCTCCGCCCTCACTGCTGGGGGTTCCCTCCTCGATCTTCGCCCGACCTCCTTTTGGGCCTTCAGGTACTGTTCTACGAGCTTCGTCGGTTTACTAGAATCAGTCCTGGCCTCGAGACTTGCGTTGATGCTCTCAATGCATGAAGACGCCGGAAAAAAGTCTGGCGTTTGGATGGCTTGAGAGTACCAAGTACAGAAGCTGAAACTCGTACGGCACTTGGGCCCCTCGAGAGGTAGACGGAAAGATACTCCCGTCCCTCCAGCCACACTATAGTACCAGGCCCGAGCACCCTCGAACAGGTTCCCTTCGAAGGCAAGCCTAGCATTGGGGTTCCCGACATAGAGCTGATCATAGCCGAACTGTCGAGCGAAGCGACTCGGCATGTACGGCTCAATGGTACATGACGTCCCCTGCCGGAAAAGCACATATCCGGGCGGGATATTTAGCAACCACCAGAAGGCCCCCGCGGATAACCTCGTGAAGTCATCTGGGCCAACGGAATCAACAAGTAGATCCCCGAAAGATGCATCAGGGATCTGGAGGAGGCAGCGATTGAGCTGGTAGTTGGCAGGGTCTGAAAGGCACTTTCGGACGTAATATATGTAAGGATCACGCCATTTTGAACCCTCCAACCGCTGTACGAAAGGGACAGAATTCTCCCTCCAACGCGCTGCCGTCATCAAAGAAGGGCAATGCATCACGTACCAAGCAATAAGGTACGTGTAAGGCAGCTCGACACGAGGGTTAGGACGCTTCACCGTCGGACTCCCCTCTGAGTCAACATACGGCTTTCCCTCGGAGTCTGCAGTTTTTGGTGGCTCACAGAAACTCTTAGTGAGCGCCCGCAGCCCGCTCTGAATACCAGCCGCCACGGCCGGGAGAAGGGCTATGGGGTTCCCATGAGCCAGGAGCACCGCCGGGTACACCACATCAGCAACAATGACTTCATGCGGCAGCGTGGGCACCACACAGCGCTTCAGCCACAGCATCAGAAAGCCCGCCAACAGCGCTCGATCGGAGATAGGAGTCCGGGCTTGATGGTGAAAGCTTTCAAAAACCAAGTCAGGGTCAAAATCGTCCTCGTTCGACTCCGTGGTGTAGAAGCTGTTCGGAGCCTGGTCGATCCTGTCTTCGATCTCCCTGTCAGAGCTGGGATCCAATCGGGTTATCCGATGGTCTTTGGTGTTGACATTATTGAACAAGTAACTGGCCCAAGATAGTTGCTTGACTCCCTGCGACCGCCATTTGGTTATCTGGCCGCAAATGTGGAAGTGACATAGCACTTCCCAGTAGGTCTCATATATGAGGGGAAACTCCTCCTTCACATAGCGAAGCTCCACAGCGGTCGGGACATATTCCTCATAGGGAATATCCCCCGTCGACAGCCCCGAGACCTCGTGCAGCTCGTGCAGAGCAAGGCCATCTCTCCGACCGGAGTGAAGAACGTCCCCGTCGAAGGATTATAACGCTCTAGAATCCCGAAGAAGTTCTGAGAGCTTTGAGGGATCCCCCACTGCACGGCCCTGACTGCCGAGTACAGCCCCACGCGCTTTAGCAGGTCCCCGAGCTCGGTAAGGACAAAGCCGACCATCCTGCCCCACCAATAGTTCTCCGTGGAACGGACCCACCCCGGCGCACGGAACCCAACTGGGTAGTCACCCTCCGCCTCCATGAAGGCGTTGAGGAAGGTAGTGCCAAGTTGTGGTATCTCCCCGGCTGGAACCTCAGTCCTGCGCGACCCAGGGAAAAGGCCGATAACTGACCTGTCATGGCTATCATGACGGTATACTTTGTGGGAGCCCAAATCACCGAGAGTGACCTCGGGAACATATCGAGCAAGGTCCCATTCCATCTTCCGAGGGACGGACATATGCTGGAAGTAGGACAGCGGGAACATCCTCTCCATGTCTGGAAGAAAGAATCTTCCACCCCTTATCTGGCGGAGCCATTTGTAAGTCCCGTCATATACGCGATGGCCGCCATCGTGGATACGATCTCCGAAGAAGAAGGCAGGCTTCTCCAGTTTGATACCAGCATCCGTTGCAAATGCTGCATTAGTCATGAGCACCCGAAGAGTCCTCATGTCAACATTTGAGAGCCTCTCTCTGCGATCCGGTGATTTGTCAGCAGTCACAGGAACAGTCCTTTGCAATACAAAAATCAAATCCCGGTCAGCACCACCTACATGACCAAAGTGGCACTTCTTGGCGAGTGAAGTAGCAGGGCGTGGCGCTGCAAAAAAGAAAAGGACACTTAGTTAGATACTCTATCAAAAGCATAGAAAAAAAATGCTAAGTGTTCATAATCCGAACGCAGAAGAGACACTGGATGCAGGAGTTATAAAATCCGCGTCCAGACCTGCGCATCCACGCAGAAGAGACACTGGACGCAGGGATTATTAAATCCGCGTCCAGACCTGCGCATCCACGCAGAAGAGGCACTGGACGCAGGAATTATCAAATCCGCGTCCAGACCTATGGGATCGGCGTCTCCACAACATTCTCCTTGATGTCACTTCTGGGGTGCAAAAAGAAGGGAGTTATCCACCTTAACCTTTCCACTACCATAATCGCCAGAAGTTAAGGAGGGTAACCCCCTTCCTTTCACATCCCCAGATGTCGAAGTACTTGGACTCGGGTGCCAGATTCATCAAAATCAGCAGCTGATGAAACAGAACGCAAGGATCAAATCCGCGTTCTGTAAACTAAGTCCGCGTCTGAACCCTTCACAAATAGAAAATATTCTAAGTGAAGAATCTGAAGCGCAGGACTCAAGCGCGCGAGGGTCCAAAACCGCGCCTCGGTTATCATCCCAAAGACTGCGTCTGGGAATCAAACACGATCTGAAAATCACGTGTTAAGGGTTCTTAAAAGTTCTTTGAACTTTCTTTAATGGCGAAACTTCCGCCTAAGAGGCCTTTACCTTGGAGACCTGGGAGAACGACGTCCTGTGCAGAGGAGGAGCCGCCCCTCTGGGCCTCGGCGACGGTCGCCTTTGAGGACGATGCAGTTGGCTTAGTCTTGGGTGCCATTGATGTTCAGAAATCCGAGCAAGGAGATGAACAACTTCGAAGATGAACAGAGAAGGAAATTCTTTTTTTCAGCAAGTGTGTTCGGAGAAGGAGATGCATCTCTCCAACTGTTGCCTTTTATAGGCACAGGGATTCGCGAAGATACGCGGCGCGTGGCCCGGTAGACGCTGCAGCGAGTCGCCGCTTGACGCGTGTAACCAAATCGTTTCTGAACGGAGAAGATCATGCGTCGCAACCCCGCCACGAGTCAGCAGTCGACACGTGGAGCAGTTCATTTAATGAACCAGGAAATCCGCGCGCCAAAAGGCGAAATTTCGCCGGTTCCCTAGGCCAGCTGGCGGCGTAATCATGACATGGCACAGAATTCGCGCCCAAAGAACGCACCTCCTCGATGGACATGCCACGTCAGCCTCTCCATGAATGCATTTGGAAGGTCGCGTCTCTCTAAGAAATTCGCGTCCTTTCAGTCTGGCCAAATATCGCGTCTACCTTCTGAAAATCAGTCGCGTCTCCAGTGCCAAAGGACGCACGATTACAGAAATCGCGCCTTTACAGCAGTACCATCTCTGCTTTTTGAAAAAGAACCTGCGTTTGGCCTCCTGCTTCAGCAAAATCAGTTCAACAGTACACTGACGCAAGCAGACGACCAACCACTCCTGGCTTAAAGCGCGCCAATGACAGACTAAAAGCAATCGGAGAGGTTTAGACTGTGCATCTAAACACTCAACATGATCAACTCTGGGAGCTTCAAAGAGTTCAACAGTACACTCACGAAACTCCAGATAAGATCAAACCCGAAGCATCAACAGTCTAGTCATGAAGGCGAACTCAGCTAGAGTCCAAAGTATTTCGAAATCCGTCCCAGTTAACTGCGGAATGTCAAAAACTTTGGAGGGGGTTCTGTAGGCTGTCTAAAAATCACCAAGAAAAGCCACCAAAACACAGAGATCCAAGATCCAGGCGCAAGGCTAAATGTGACAATCAAGACGCGAGAGATAGCCCGCGCCTCAGCATCAAGGCGCGTCAGCCCGAAGCCCGCGTCTCAGCATCAAGGCGCGTCAGCCCGAAGCCCGCGTCTCAGCATCAAGACGCGAGAGATAGCCCGCGTCTCAGCATCAAGGCGCGTCAGCCCGAAGCCCGCGCCTCAGCATCAAGACGCGTCGGCTCGACACCCACGTCTCGGTTGCAACTACCCGATTATGGCGCCATCCGCCGCCCATATAGCGGGGAAGTTGGCCCTCATCGTGGAGCACTTTTAGGGGGCACGATCACCCCCTAAAAACCCTATAAATAGTCCCGTCACTATTGAAGGAAAGAGGACAATTGACGACGAGAAGGAAAAAAGACGACAATCAAAGGAGAGATCAACGACAGAAAGAGAGAAAACCCTTCAGCGAGCTTACTGAGTACTAGCCGCTCTTCGCCTACCTCCTCCTCTAGAGTTTTGGTAGACGGAGCTGAGTTACTCCCTCTACCGACCGAAGAGAAGATCCCCGACGATCCGAACAGTCATCCGGTCAACGGAGAACAAGATTCACTCTCCACCGCCACACGAAGAACCCAGCACTAAACAAGGGGGAATTCAAGATTCAATATTCCCCTCCCTTGTAACCGGAAGATTAAGCCGGCTGTAATCTTTTCCATCTGATTCCAGGAAGCGTACACCAGCCAACCCCTCTCCGTGTCAAACAACGGCAGTTGGCCTTGGGAAAGCAACAGAAGTTCCAGAGCGAACCTACCTAGCCGCGAAGCTACCCAGACGCGAGTCTACATGATTCCTCGGCGAATCTACATCCTAAAGCAGGATTTAAAGCAAAGCTGAACTCAACCATCATGGCGACGTTCATACTCCACATACCACCAATCAAAGCAGTTCAAAGTATTTCAAAGTCTGAGCCATTGCAGACTTCTGAAAAACTTTGAAGGGGGTCTTGTTGACACTTAAAAAAGACAAGATTCTTATTGGTCTGAATGATGTCTAAACTTGTTGATATTTAAAAGACAAGTGACAGACAAGCTGACGACCAGTTTTCACCATCTCCGAGGGACAAGGAAGCAACTTGGACTCCACTGATCCAGCAAGCAGACAGTGAACCCGGATTATTTTTGAACAGACCTCAGCAGGTCTAAGGTGCTAGCACTTAGCATCACATGAGCCCAAAGGGATAGCCTCGCCTGAGAGGCTAGGATCACCTGACTTCGCCTTGAAGCCATTTAGAGCCTCGCCAGGAAGCTAACTTATAGCTTCGCCTGAATTGCTGAAGCGCAAACTCCGCAGAGAGTTAACTTCGCTTGAAGCTACACAACCGCGCAGAAGGATGTTCGGTATCTTCGCCACAGATGTTATCTAGCTCCGCTGAAGAGCTTTCTTCTGACTTCGCCAGGTGCGCCTTCCAGCTCCGCTGTGAGCTCAACGCGGTAGCTCCGCTCTTGGTCTGCTATGGTCAACCTTTGACCAACCAAATCTCCAGATGAGATCAGATCTAATCAGTTCAAATCGAATTTAGATCAAATCGGAGATCAAATTCGGCAGTTGATTGCCACAATCTCTGACTCTTCTAAAACGAGTAAGAAGATCAGGGGAAATCCTCCAACGATATGGAAAGGATCAAAACAGATCAAGAGGATCAACCGACCTGCCATTTCTAGCATCGTAGAAGCTGATCCTAGCCTCGCAGCAAGGCTACTTTCCAGATTCAAACAGATCCGATTTAATCTGTTTCCATATTTTCAAGGGACGGTTATACCCTTGCTCTCCCTATAAATAGCCCGCCAGGAGCTCCAGAAGTAGAGACCACGCACAGGCTCCAGAGAGACGGCATACTTCTCGAGAGGACGCACCGTGCACAAACAGAGATCTATTCTCTTGAATTCAGAGACCGTTTAGAGAATTGCTTCTCTATTCAGGGTGCAGATACCCTAATACTTTCTTCTTAAGGGATCTCCGGAACCAGGTGAGAAGGAATTCGTAATTGAAGGCGGTTTGAGAAGTAGCAAGAGGGTTCTACCAACCTTCTATTCTCTGATTCCCAGAACCAGGCGAGAAGGGAATCTCATCGCTCGCATCGTCAAAGGGACAAAGTGGTCGCACGCTGACCAGACTCTATCGGCACACTTCTTCAGAATCTCTAAGGAGATCTACTTGTAATCTTTTAAAGAATACTTGTAATTTAGCTCGTCAAACCCTTTTTATTGTAAGTTTTCCCCTTTGCAAATTAATGGAAAACAGCGGAGAGCGGTAATGAAAGGGCTTCTTCAGCCTGACCTCTCTATCAAGACTGAGATCACACTGTATGACCTTGTCATGTTGCAGTTGGAGCGTGAGATAGCTCATAGCAAGGATACAGAAAAGGACCTCAACGATAAGTGGTATCAATCGGGCATGAAGTCGATGGACCAACTGCGATGATTGAAGGATTTGAAGACCACGAATCATCTTTTAAACGAAACCCTTTAACACAAGATAGATGAATTAAAGAAAGTGTTGGGTGTGAATCATCGTCAGGATGAGATGGTCATAAGTAAGAAAAACAAAGTTAACTTTTTCCTATCTCATGTGGAAAAGGTGAAGCGTGAAAATGACAAACTTCGATCTTAAATTTGTCACCTGGAACATGAAGCTTAGCAGCGGGGCTCGAGTTGATAGAGATGAGAACTGAAGCAAAGCGATTAGGGGTGCTCTTCTACAAGGAAGAGCAAAAAGCAAAAGACCTTCGTAATGAGCGGTCCTTCGTAATGAACTGAATAGACTTTGCTTTCAGACCCAAACTGGTGGCTTAGAGCGAGAGAAATGGATGGAGATATAGCCTTGGGATCTGAAGCTCCACCTTTTATACTCACACTTTGCATCCTTCTTTTCGGATAATGTAAGAACAAGTAATAAAGACATATCTTTATCATTACTCCCATATTTTTCAGCTGAGGGATGTTGTAAATTGTCGTACGAGATTAGTGATCGAAACGAGGTCTGTGAGTTGATGCTCTAATAGGATTAGGGAGATCCTATTAACTTCAGAGTGATCCCTCGGGGAAAGTTCCCGTTAACGATAGTTAGAGTGAAATTACTATAAGCCGACAGAGAAAACCTGTTATAGGTTGTTAGAGTAAGCTTTAGTCGTCAGGATGAGAACCCTTCATCGGTTGTCGAAGTGAGCCATTAGGGGACTTTTGTATTGTAGGAGGGTCTCCGTGTAGGCCCTAACCATCAGGGTGTGGACCAGCTATAGGCTATTGAAGTGAGCCATTAGGAGGACTTCCATCTTTTAGGAGAGTCTCTGTGTAGACTTTCGGCGTCCGAGTGAGAAACCATTATAGGCTGTCAGAGTGAACCATCAGGAGGACTTCCATCTTTCAGGAATGTCTCTGTATAGGCCCTAGCGGTCAGGATGAGAACCCACTGTAAGCTATCAGAGTGATCAACAAGAGGACTTTCATCTTTCAGGAGAGTTTCCATATAGGATTTAATCGTCAGGTGAGGACCCGATATAGCCTATAGGAGTGAGCCCTTAGAAGGACTTTCATCTTTCAGAAGAGTCTCTGTGTAGGCCTTAGCCGTCAGAGTGAGAACTTTCTATATACTATCAGAGTGAGCCGTGAGGAAGACTTTCATCTTTCATTAGAGTCTCCGTGTAGGCCTCAGCTATTAGGTTGAAGCCCGCTATAGGCTGTTGGAGTAAGCCGTTGGAGGACTTTTGTCTTTTGTTTTTTAGGAGACTTTTTGTGTAGGCCTTACCCATCAAGGTGAGAACCTGCTGTAGGCTATTGGAGTAAGCCGTCAGGAGGATTTTCATCGTTTAGGAGAGTCTCCATGTATGCTTTAGCCGGCAGGGTGAACAACTCGCTATAGGCTGTTGGAGTGAGCCGCCAAAAGGACTTTCATCTTTCAGAAGAGTCTTAGTATAGGCCTTAGTCATCAGGATAAAGACCCGTTATAGGCTATTGGAGTGAGACATCATGAAGACTTCTATCTTTCAGGAGAGTCTCTATGTATGCCTTAGTCTCAGGGTGAGGACCCGCTATAGGCAGTTAGAGTGAGCCATCAAGAAGACTTCCTTCTTTTAGGAGAGTCTCTGTTATGCTTAGCCATCAGGTTGAAGACCAACTATAGGCTGTTAGAGTAAGTCGTCAGGAGTACTTTCATATTTTAAAAGAGTCTCTGTATAGGCCTTAACCGTCTGGATAAGGACCCGCTGTAGGCTGTTGGAGTAGTATGTCTCCAATACAGAATTGTAAAACTTGAAATATTGAGATATGGCACATGATAGTGATTCTTTTCATTGAATAATTGAGAGTTCATAAATAGTACCATTGCAAATGAAAAGAATTCTATTGTTTGCTAAGTATCTTCCAATCTTGATTGGCTAAGGTGTAGGAACTTTTTCTTCTTTTGTGATCATGGTGCAAGGCCCTTTCCAGTTGGCTCCAAGTTTTCTCACATTCTTCTCTTCAGTACTCCAGATGACATGTTTCAGGACTAGATCATGATCTGAAACTCTCGAACCTTCACCTTCTTATGATGTGTTGTCTTGATGTGTTGCTGGTAGGCTGCAATCCAAATTATGGCATGTCGCCCCATTCTTTAGACTGTGCCAAGCAAAGCTGAGCAACATTCTGGTCCAATTGATTTCTTTCATGTGCAGTGTCAACATGCAGATATCGACTGGGATGATGGCCTTTATTCTATAAGCTAGGGAAAACAAAGTCGATGTGCTTGGTGGTCTGGTATGCCCAGAGCTCTCCTGGAAGCCTTTCTAAAGTAGCCATGAATTCTTTTATTTAATTTTTCTTAAATCATTTTCTCTAAATCGCAATTCCTTTCACATTTTCTTTCACATCTTCTCTCTCAATCACCATTGTTCTTTTCTTTTCTTTTTCAAAACAAAGAAGACTTTAATCGGTTTAGTAAAATGGTAATGAAAAGCTTTCATCGCATCCCTCTTTACGGATCATGACCCACTTAGCCAACTTTGCTACAGTGGTAGAATTGAGGAAGCTAGATCATCATTCATAATCTCTCATTTCACAACTCCATTTTCAGTGCTCAATTTTCTCACGATCAGATATTATAATACCATACACAAGTAACACATCTAATAAACTTAAAGTATACACATACAAGTTTAGATATCTATCATCATACATGGTGATACATGATTGGAGTTCATTATTGTATCATTTTCCACTATCATATTATGCTTTATATAAAGAAAAATAAGATTTTTATTGCTTTTTTCTATCTTTTTTTCAGGTCCAACATTAATAGAGATGAAGGCCCATCAACAATGATTTTTCAAGGGAATTAAGGGATTAATTAAGAAGCCCAAAGAAGAAGCCCAAAGGAGAAGCCCATGTCTAGATTCATCCACGGATATTCCCTATATTGTAGAAGGTCCAGCAAGGCACCTGAAGGATAACAGAATGTCAGAAGAAATCGTTGGCGCAACGGCCAAGATTCTACCGCGGAAAGGCGGCTCTGGCCGCAGATCCGCGGCAATCATCTGGCCGTTGAGCCAGCGTTAATCCTACGGCTGTGATTGGAAGGCCTCACTCCCTGGAGCCTATAAATAGACCCTTAGGGCCTCTGTAATTAGGAGGAGAGAAGAGCATTGTATTTTTGAGGGAATTGTTGAGATTTCTCTAGGCTTCTTTAGTTGCTCTTATAATTTTCTTTCTCCTTCTAGAATTCAGCAAAGAGAGAGAGAGAGAGATAGTGAGAAATCTTGTAACTAGAGTAGGTGACAACTCAATGCAAGAATTGATCCTTCTTTCTTCACAACTTTTCTCATTCTAGTGTATTGTTTTCTTCAAGCTTTTACTACTTTTGCATTACCTTCTACAATGGATTGTTGTTTGCTTTTTACTTCAATGTTTAGCTAACTTCCTAACATGACTAACTAACCTCTAACTTTACTAACTACTAACTCTTGGGTGATTGCTAACTCATGTGAATCATTGGATGCTTTATTGTAGTCTTGCAAATTTCAAGTCTCTAATTATCCCCAATGAAGATGAGTTACCTTTAGTTCTAAGCAAATGCTTGTTCTCTTTCCATATGATTCATGTGAGCCTCATTTAGAGCCTTGTCTTTAGAACAAGTGCCTTGATGGAACATGAAGATGGAGCGCTTAACTATGCTATTGATTAGTAATACAATTTTCTTACTTCAATGCTAGCTTGAGTATAGCTTTGATGGACTAATGAATCTTGTATTTTCTTTCTTAGCGTATCCTTGAGAAACTATCATTGATTCCATTACTGAAAATCTATCTCGGGAGCCAATGAATCAATGAGGCAACGAGTCAAGCCGAGAAGATAACTCATCCTCTACATGGGACAATATTTGACCAAACAAGCAAGACAAATCTTTGCCGATGAATCAATATGAGGCATGCATCACCCTATGAGATTAGTAAGTTAGTAAATTAGAGTGTTAGTTAGTCATGGTTTCTCTCCCTATAGTCTTTCAAAGTTTCTTTTCTTAAAAAGTTCTCTTTTCAAACTACATCCAAGTTCATTTCACCTTTCTTTCCATCCTTTTCCTTTTTCTTCAACAAAACCAATAACGAATTTTTCATCTACTTTCTATGTCATTTTGTTCTTCTTAAAACATAGAAGAACCTTCGTTTTCCTTCTTAAAACTATGTCAATATCAAAACCGTGAATGCTTCTATCGCCAACTCTCCCTGTGGAATCGACCCGTAATAGCTTGTGCTACGACGATGGTTCGGAAGGAGTATAGTAAACCGACAAATACATTTGGAGCTTTTGAACATCAACACATGAACATCAAAGGTTTACTCTAAACCCTCTCTCTGAATACTAGTAAACTCCCAGTTCCGAACAAATTTTTGGAGCCGTTGCCGGGGAGAGTAACAATTTTTATTTGAGTTTTTAGAACTAAAACAAATTTTCTTCTCTGTTGCAAGTTACAGGTTAGGGAAACAGGAAACAAAGAATTGCAGTAACATATAAGTGGTCTTGGGCCTCTGCTCAAGAAAGCAGAAACCAAGTACCCTCTGATTTGCCGCGTTTTCTCGGCCAAAGCCGCGGAACCGCGGCAAAGAGGAGTTGACTACTACTGGTTTTGTGCAGGGCTGCTTGCTTTGCAAAAACATAGCTTGCTGCAAATTTTATTTCTTGTATGCTATCACCAGGAGCCTGCTAATAACCCAACAGTAAAACATTTGTTGAAAATTTTAAAAAAATTGATTAGACGTTTGCATTTTAGGCACGTGTCTTTTCAATTCATTTACTTTACTGTTGAAGAGTGCTGGAGCAAGGTACGTTTGCATTGCATTTAGAATAAGACTCACCTCTTGGTTGATTTACATCGCTTTGAGTGAATCTTGTTTGCATATATTGTACACTTGCACAAATTGATCTTAAGGGTACCACCCAATAACAAGATAAGGTGGGGATTTCATCACCCTTTCCTTAGCCCAAAAATCATAATCCAAGCACTCACAATCTCAAGCTCTTTAATAAAATTGATAGACGTTGGCCCCTAGGGACATCCGGATTCATTAGGAGATCAGCTGAAGTTAGAAATTGTTTTTTATTCATACTCCAGTCAAAATCAGTGTCTAAGGTTGGGGATTAATAGGTTAAGCCTCGAAGATACCGTGCTTTGGCGTAATTAAGGCCCGTTGCTTACGCACGGATACCTCCCATTGTATTTTGCCCCTACCTGGCTAATTACCTGTGGTCTGACTCGAGCAATAACTTTCTTTGGTTCATCGAACAGTTAGGAGTCGTCTAGGTCTAGGTATCCTAGATAGCTTGTGATTGATTTTTCTTTCTGTTTGTTATTTTCCTTTTTCTTCGCTTGCTTGATCGGTGAATGTTGTCTGTGATTGTGCATGCAAGAGTGGTACAGGGATCCAACTTCTGCAAGACTTGTTAGGATTTTTACACTTGCACAAACACCACCTCCTGACACAATTCCAATTATGGCCAACGATACTTCTCTCCAAGACAAGTTCTACCCTATTCGCACTTCACTTACTTCATGCATTCTTTTACCTGAGACAAACGGAAACAACTTTGAGCTTAAACCACAATTCATAAATACACTCCCGAGGTTTCATGGCTTAGAGTCCGAGGATGCATATTTCTTCATTCGTGAGTTTGAAGAAGTGTGTTTGATGATGAAAATTTCCCAACTGATGGAGGATGCTGTTAGATTAAGGTTCATACCCTTCGCGCTTAAGGATATAGCTAAGAAATGGCTATATAATCTGCCCGCCAGTTCTGTCTCTTCATGGAATGATTTTGTCAAAGTCTTTCTTAAGAAGTTCTATCCTATTCATAAGACAGCCCTCATGAGAAAAAACATAATGCAGTTCAAGCAGGAATCTAGTGAACCATTTTGGAAGTATTTCGAACGATTTAAAGATTTACTAGCCCTATGTCCTCATCACGGCATAGAGAAGTGACGGCAGTGCCAAATTCTCTATGACGGACTTGACTACCCAATCAAGACACTCCTTGAAACCATGTGCCAAGGGAAATTTTTGAAAAAAGATGAAAACCAGGGTTGGGACCTCTTTGAAGCTTTAGCCGAAAAACCATTCAGTGGGAGTCATGCTAGAGAAACCCAATCCCACACTTCCAGAACTGGTATGCATTCGATTGAATCCACCATAACTGCTGAGGCAAAGATAACACAATTGATAAAAAGACTAGAACTGCTCGAAGCTAGGGAACCAACTTCTGTGAATCAAGTTAACCCACCACCTGTGATCAATCCGGGTTATACCTACTGCCATGCTCTTAACCACCTATTTGAGGAGTGTCCTGTCTACCAAGCTCAAATGTATCCTGAAAATATGAATGCAGCATACACCAGACCCAACTACAATCCATACTCCAAAACATACAACCCGGGATGGCGAAACCATCCAAATTTCTCATGGAGTCAGTCTCGTCATGAGCAACCAAGGCAACCATTCTCACATCAATATCCTACTCAGTCTCATCAACCCAGTTTCCATTAGAGTCCACCAAATTTCCAGTCATATCAGAGTCCACCAAATTTCCAATCATATCAGAGTCCACCACATTTTCAAGCAAACTTCCAGCCCACATATCAGCAACAAACACAAAATCATCCAGATAAAAAATTGTCAGATTTAAAAATAATGATTGAAACCTTATCTAAAACTCAGGCCTCAATGATGAACACCCACCATCAGGATATAAATAGGTTAGAGGTTCAGATAGGTCAACTGGCTAACTCTTTGAATGAAAGACAAAAGGAACACTACCAAGCCAGCCATTGCCTAATCCTAAAAACCCCTTCCCTATTCATGAAGTTGAAGACATAGGCCCAAGTCAATGCAACACTGTTCACATTTTGAGATCTGGAAAGCAGATAGAAATAAGGTTTCCAATCAACCCAATAAATCAGTATCAGCACCTCCTGTTCTGGTACAACCAACTCAAGACAATCCATCTTCAAGTTCACAACCATCAACTTCCAAATCCAATGACAAAGACAAGACAAATGAGACCATACAAGCCTATTGTACCATTTCCTAATAGGCTAGCAAACTAAAAGATGAATGCTCATATGGAGAAGATTAGGGAAATGTTTAATCAGGTCCAGATCAATGTACCCCTTCTTGATGCCATACAACAAGTCTCATCATATGCCAAGTTTTTAAAAGAAATGTGCACCAAGAAAAGGAAAGCAAATGTCCCAAAGAAGGTCTTCCTAGCTTCAAACATAAGTGAGTTGCTCACTGGGCCAATTCCTGTGAAATATAAGGACCCAGGGAGTCCAACCATTTCTTGTATTATAGGACAGACCATGATCAACAGGGCGTTACTTGATTTACGAGCCAGCATCAATCTTCTTCCCTTCTCTGTGTATCAGCAACTTGGGTTAGGCGACCTCCGTCCAATCAAAGTTACTATACAATTGGCTGATCGATCTGTAAAGATTCCAAAGGGGGAAATTACAGATGTTCTAATACGGGTCGGGGAATTCATTTACCCCGTAGATTTCATTATTTTAGAGACGCAACCTGTACACAATCCCAGAGCTCAGACACCTGTCATTCTAGGATGACCCTTCCTAGCCACTGCAAACGCAATCATCAACTGTAGGAATGGTGATTTGTCACATACATTGCATTCATGTTGTCACTTTACCACACTTGTTTGCTAATAAATGATATTAATAAGTGTCTTTTTTCTTTGCTAAATGTTGGCCCAAATGCTCAAAGGAATAAAAGGAGAACAAGCCCAAAAGCCCACTTTATTCTGAATTAATTCAGAATAAATTCGAAGTGAAGAAGTCTAGGCTATATCTTGGCATATCAAGGGGTGAGAAAAATCCTCCTTGAATCGAGGAATCAAAGCCAGAAAATCAAAAGCTGATTCAGTCAGTGGTTGAAGCAGCAACAAGAAAACCAGCAGGAGATGCGAGCCCCACTTCAAACAAGGGGCCTCCTCCCCTTTGGTGTGGCCACGTGGCCACACCAGGGCCGCGGAAACGCAGCCCAAGCCGCGTTTTCGCGGCCAACTGAATTCAGTTGGGGGAGCATTTGCTCCCCAACGTTCCCGGGATCATGATTCTCTGGTTTTTGGCTATAAATACCTCTTTAGCAGAGAAAAAGGCAGCGAAGACTAGGATTAAATTTTGCTTTTATTTTCTTAGGATCTAGGTTCTTTGTTAGCTAGAACTCAAGTTGTAATTTCATTGTTTACTTTGTAGTTCAGTCTAAAAACTTGTGAGAGAGAGGACAGAGAGCTTGTAATCGAAGATTGAAGTGACAGCAATACAAGAAGCAAGCCTCCTTTTCTTTCACTCGTGTCTCGGTATGTTGTGCATATTTATGTTTGCTTTATTGTTTTCCATGGATAACTAAAAGGTTTTCTGGGCTAGTTATCGACTCTCTTTTGTTTTCTTCTCTTCTGTTTTGAAAAGAAAAAGTCCTGATGACTCATATGCATGCCTCCCTTAAAAGCCTTTCTTTTTGAAAGTGTTCTTGAAGGCACATGAGGATGGGTATGGATAGTTGAATTCACCATTCTCTCTTGAACTTTTTGTGAATCGTTTTTAATTCATTCTTGCTTCTTCGCGCTTTATGTCTTAATATCCGATTCTAACTCTTTCTTGAAGAAAAAGGACTCAACCCTTCTGCATCTTATGTGCTTTACTTAAGCTTTCTAAAAAAAAGCAACTTTAAGTTTTGCAAATGATAACTTGAGGGACTTAATACGTTAAGAGAAGAATGAATAATTGAGTAGGAAGATAGCAAGCCCAGATCTGATTTCATATTATAAAACAACATCACAACTCTTAACGCTTTTTACAAATCACCTTCTCCAAATCCTTTTCTGAAAGTTGAAACTTCTCTTTTTCATCTCTTTTCCTTCCATTCTCTTTTTCCTAAAAAACGAACACAAATTCCTTGTTTTTAAGCAACTCATCGAAAAGCTTCTATCACATCCCTCCTTGTGGACACGACCCGTTAGCCACAAGCTACACGGTACATTCTTAAACTCATTGGGTCCATTTCCTAACTCATTTGGGAACCAATACATATTGGTTGCTGTGGACTACGTGTCCAAGTGGGTAGAAGCCATTCCTTGTAAAACTAATGATAACAAAGTTGTCATAAAGTTTTTGAGAGAGAACATTTTTTCCCGCTTCGGAACCCCTCGTGCTATCATCAGTGATAATGGCACCCACTTTTGCAATAGATCTTTTGAAGCCCTTATGCGAAAGTATGCCATAACTCACAAGTTTGTCCACACCATATCATCCTCAAACCAGTGGGCAAGTTGAGGTTTCAAATAGACAAGTCAAACTTATATTGGAGAAAACTGTGAACCAAAACCGGAAAGATTGTTCCTTAAAACTTGTAGATGCTCTATGGCCCTACAGGACCGCTTTCAAGACGATTTTAGGAATGTCTCCCTTTAGGTTAGTCTATGGCAAACCTTGTCACTTGCCCGTTGAGTTAGAGCACCGAGCCTTATGGGCAATCAAGCAGTTGAATTTCGATTTGACTAAGGCCGGTGACCTTCGGAAATTACAAATTTCCGAATTGGAGGAATTGAGAAATGAGGCCTATGAAAATGCTAGGATCACTAAAGATAGAGTGAAGATTTTCCATGACAAGCACATCATAAGAAAAACCTTTGTCCCTGGTCAAAAAGTCTTACTCTACAATTCTAGGCTTCATCTTTTTCCAGGAAATTGAAATCACGATGGACTGGGCCATTCGTTGTAAAGACCGTGTTTCCACACGGTGCAGTTGAGATCAGTGACCCCAATAATGGAAATGACTTTAAGGTAAATGGTCAACGCCTTAAACCTTTCTTGGAATCGGTACCGGTAGATGAAACGGTAATGGGTCTTTTTGACCCAGTGTATCGGTAACTTTCCTCCTTTCCATTTTATTTCATGCACTTATACATTTCTTTCATTCATTGGGGACAATGCATGAGATAAGTGTGGGGGAGGGTTCTAACATGACTGATAATAAAAAAATAAAACATGACTGATAATAAAAAAATAATTAAAAAAAAAATTTGAAAAGGGTAGACAATATTTTGATATATTTTTTTTGTAAAAATTTAAGTCAATTTTAAGGAATAGGAGAATCATAATTAGGATTTCTTACACTTGGTTGAAATAAAATAACTTGTTTGATTTTTAGAGTCAGGAAGAAATTTGGGAAAGTAATTTAGTCTTAATATTTACCTTAATGACATATGCACACAAAATACACTTACACACTTAGGGTTTGAAAACAGAGACTCTTGTGCCTCATAAAAAAAAAGTCTAATTATTGAGTAGCTAGGTGCTTTGGCCTAAGCAAGCCTTAGTATTTATGCAAAAGATAATTAGACAAGTTTTGAAAAAAAAAAGTATTCCCTGATTAAGCTGGGTATTTATGCCTCATGAAGCATAAGTATTCACGCCTAAAAGGGGTACCTCGTATAAATAATGTGTATCCTCTGATTAAGTTAGGTATTTATGCCTCATGAAGCATAAGTATTCACGCCTAAAAGGTTACATAGTATAAATAAAAACCTTAGTTTCGTGGCCTTATCTGCTCGGGTGTTTAGGTCCTTAGGGGTGTTTTCTCACCTGGTGCCCTAAAACCGTCTGGTTGGGTGTCACCGACTGAAAGCTCGTTACATGGGCAGATTAGAAAACCTAATGAAATTGAGGAATAAAAGTTCACAAAAAAATAAATAAATATTAGGCATAGGAGTTAATGTTGAAGAACCCTTAGTAAAATTCACAGTCACGATGGTGCATACGAATCAGGATAAATTAATAGACTAGATGAGAAGTACAATTTGACTCCTTACTTAAATTGATGACATGTTTTTGAATGGAGACTAAGTTTAGGAATGAAAAATTTGATATTCCTATAACTTATAGATTACTTAAGATCTCACAAATATACTTCAAATATTTTCTCCTTCAAAAATATAAAAAAAAAAATGCTTTTCGAAAATACTAACATTTTCTCTTCCTTTTTGGATTTTGTGGGTGTAATCCGCTGAAAACCCTCACGAGATAGAACTCGTCCTCTAGGGGTGACCTAGAGGTTTAACGGCTTGTTGCACATGCTCAGTGCAATCGAGTGACCTGCGAAAGTGGTCTAATAATTGATTCGAGTTAGTCTAATGATTTTTGCTCGAGGACGAGCAAAAGATAAGTGTGGGGGTATGATTTGTCACATACATTGCATTCATGTTGCCACTTTACACACTTGTTTGCTAATAAATGATATTAATAAGTGTCTTTTTTCTTTGCTAAATGTAGGCCCAAATGCTCAAAGGAATAAAAGGAGAACAAGCCCAAAAGCCCACTTTATTCTGAATTAATTCAGAATAAATTCGAAGTGAAGAAGTCTAGGCTATATCTTGGCATATCAAGGGGTGAGAAAAATCCTCCTTGAATCGAGGAATCAAAGCAAGAAAATCAAAAGCTAATTCAGTCAGTGGTTGAAGCAGCAACAAGAAAACCAGCAGGAGATGCGAGCCCCACTTCAAACAAGGGGCCTCCTCCCCTTTGGTGTGGCCACGTGGCCACACCAGGGCCGCGGAAACGCGGCCCAAGCCGCGTTTCCGCGGCCAACTGAATTCAGTTGGGGGAGCGTTTGCTCCCCCAACGTTCCCGGGATCATGATTCTCTGGTTTTTGGCTATAAATACCTCTTTCAGCAGAGAAAAAGGCAGCGAAGACTAGGATTAAATTTTGCTTTTATTTTTTAGGATCTAGGTTCTTTGTTAGCTAGAACTCAAGTTGTAATTTCATTGTTTACTTTGTAGTTCAGTCTGAAAACTTGTGAGAGAGAGGACAGAGAGCTTGTAATCGAAGATTGAAGTGACAGCAATACAAGAAGCAAGCCTCCTTTTCTTCCACTCGTGTCTCGGTATGTTGTGCATATTTATGTTTGCTTTATTGTTTTCCATGATAACTAAAACGTTTTCTGGGCTAGCTATCGACTCTCTTTTGTTTTCTTCTCTTCTGTTTTTAAAAGAAAAAGTCCCGATGACTCATATGCATGCCTCCCTTAAAAGCCTTTCTTTTTGAAAGTGTTCTTGAAGGCACATGAGGATGGGTATGGATAGTTGAATTCACCATTCTCTCTTGAACTTTTTGTGAATTGTTTTTAATTCATTCTTACTTCTTCGCGCTTTATGTCTTAATATCCGATTCCAACTCTTTCTTGAAGAAAAAGGACTCAACCCTTCTGCATCTTATGTGCTTTACTTAAAGCTTTCTAAAAAAAAAGCAACTTTAGTTTTGCAAATGATAACTTAAGGGACTTAATAAGTTAAGAGAAGAATGAACAATTGAGTAGGAAGATAGCAAGCCCAGATCTAATTTCATATTATAAAACGACATCACAACTCTTAACGCTTTTTACAAATCACCTTCTCCAAATCCTTTTCTGAAAGTTGAAACTTCTCTTTTTCATCTCTTTTCCTTCCATTCTCTTTTTCCTAAAAAATGAACACAAATTCCTTGTTTTTAAGCAACTCATCGAAAAGCTTCTATCGATTCCCTCCTTGTGGACACGACCCGTTAGCCACAAGCTACACGGTACATTCTTAAACTCATTGGTTGTTCATTTATTTTAGCAATCAAATGGCTCAATGCGTCTAACTTTTCGAGATATGACAAAAGAGGTGAATGTTTTCCACCTGGGAAAACAACCTCGAGATTTGAAAAATGAGTCATTTGAAGTGAACTTAATCGAAGGATTAACAAGTGAACATGACATGGAGATTGAATATGAGCCCGATGAAGAATTTGAGTTGGAGTCTGATGACTTCAACCTTGATCACATCATTGAGTCGACTGTAGAATGGGCCACAAATGCCACCCCTATTCTTCCCTTGCACAAAGAACAATCATTGATAAATCCTGTCCCTTCTTCCGAACTTAAGGTTCTTCCCAACCATCTCAAGTACCAATACTTGGATGAGAAAGAAGCTTTTCCCGTGATCATTGCATCCCATCTCACGAAACAACAAGAAGAGGATCTTCTTACAGTGTTAAGAGAAAATCAAGAAGCCATTGGTTGGACCATGGCTGACATAAAGGGGATTAGTCCTTCCATAGTACAACACCGGATTCATTTGACGGAGGATGCTAAACCAAAACGTGACCCACAACGTAGACTGAACCAATCATGCAGGAGGCTGTTAGAGCTGAGATTTTGAAGCTGTTAGACAATGGGATTATCTATCCCATATCCGATAGCCAATGGGTAAGTCCAGTCCACGCTGTGCCAAAAAAACCAGGGTTTACTGTGGTAGAAAACGATAAGAAAGAATTGGTACAAACTCGACTTCCTACGAAGATTCGAGTCTGTATTGATTACCGAAAATTGAACACTGTCACATGTAAAGACCACTTTCCCCTTCCGTTCATTGACCAAATGCTCGAGAGACTAGCAGGACATGAGTACTACTATTTCCTGGATGGATATTCAGGATATAATCAAATCCCTATCGCTCCCGAGGATCAAGACAAAACCACCTTCACCTGTCCCTTTGGAACATTTGCATACCGAAGAATGCCCTTCGGCCTATGCAATGCTCCCGCAACGTTTCAACGTTGCATGCTTAGACTTTTTTCAGACATGGTGGAAAGATTTTTGGAGATTTTCATGGATGATTTCTCGATTATGGCGATTCCTTTGAACAATGCTTGTACCATCTTAAGCTTGTTTTACAACGATGCATGGAGAAAAACTTGACACTCAACTGGGAGAAGTGTCACTTTATGGTCAAGCACGGAATCGTTCTCGGGCACGAAGTTTCAAACAAAGGAATTGAGGTTGATAAATCTAAAGTGGAAGTAATAACAAAGCTCCCTGAGCCAAAATGCTTAAAAGACATTAGATCATTTCTAGGACACGCCGGTTTCTATAAACGATTCATTCAAGGGTTCAGCAATATTGCTAGACCTTTGACAAATCTCTTAGGAAAAGATGTACCCTTCAAATTTGATGAAGAATGTTTACAAGCTTGGGAGGAGCTTAAGCACAGACTTGTCTCGGCACCGATAATTTCTGCACCAGATTGGACTAGGCCATTCGAGATCATGTGTGATGCCTCTGATTATGCTATAGGCGCTGTTCTAGGATAGCGTATTGATAATAGGCAACACGTGATTTACTATGCTAGTAGGACGCCTAACGAAGCCTAACTGAATTACACAACTACTGAAAAGGAATTTTTAGCTATTGTGTTTGCGTTGGAGAAATTCCGTCAATACCTACTAGGGTCCAAGACAACGATTTTCACTGATCACTCCGCCCTTAAATACTTAATGCAAAAGAAGGACGCAAAGGCTAGACTGATTCGATGGATACTTCTTTTGCAAGAGTTTGATTTGAAAATTAAGGACAAAAAGGGTGTTGAGAATGTGGTAGCAGATCACCTTTCGCGAATTCCCAATGCACCAAAGGAGACAATCCCAATAAATGACAACTTTCCTGACGAACGCATTTTCACAATGTGTAAAGAGCCCTGGTATGCTGATATAGCAAATTACCTTGCAACTGGGCAAACACCTTCCGATTGGTCAGGTCAGGACAGGCACCGCTTTATGAATCAAATATGGTTTTTCTTTTGGGATGAATCGTATTTATTCAAATATTGTCCTAACCAGATAATAACAAGGTGTCTTTCTGAGGATGAACATCAGAGTGTTTTGACCTTCTGTCACAAGTTAGCTTGCGGTGGACATTTTGGTCACGAAAGACTGCTGAAAAAGTACTTCAGAGTGGATTCTACTGGCCCACTCTCTTTAAAGACGCGTATATTTTCTGCAAGCTCTGTGCCAGATGTCAAATGAGGGTCGAATCACACGTAGAGACATGATGCCCCTTACACCTTTCTTGGAGATTGAAATTTTTGATTTGTGGGGCATTGACTTCATGGACCCTTCCCTCTGTCTTATGGCAACCAATTTATTTTGGTGGCTGTAGACTACGTTTCCAAGTGGGCTGAAGCTATTCCAACTAGGACAAATGACAACTAAGTTGTCATCAAGTTTTTACGGGAATATATCATTTCACGCTTCGGAGCCCCCGTGCGATAATTAGTGATAACGGGAGTCATTTCTGCAATCGGGCTTTTGAAGCCCTAACGCGAAAATACTCTATTTCTCATAAATTATCCACGGCCTATCATCCTCAGACGAACGGGCAAGTGGAAGTCACCAATAGACAAATTAAACTCATATTGGAGAAACCGTTGGACAGAATCGTAAGGATTGGTCCATCAAACTCATTGATGCCCTATAGGCTTATAGGACCGCCTACAAGACTGTCCTCGGTATGTCTCCATATCGAGTTGTATTTAGAAAACCCTGCCACTTGCCTGTGGAGTTAGACACCGAGCTATGTGGGCATTGAAACAGCTGAATTTGGACTTGGACAAAGCCGGTGCTTTGAGAAAATGCAAATATCCGAATTAGAAGAACTGAGAAACGATGCATATGATAACGCTCGGATTGCAAAACACAGAACTAAGCTCTTCCACGATAAATCAATTCATAGGATAACTTTTGTCTCAGGACAAAAAGTTCTGTTGTATAACTCATGACTCCACCTCTTTCCTGGTAAATTGAAAACCAGGTGGTCAGGTCCATACATCGTTCAAAGAGTCTTCCCTCATGGTGCTATTGAAGTTTTTAATCCTAAAAATGGCAACACTTTTACAGTCAACGCCTAAAGCCATTTTTTACCACAGAGTTCGAGTCACACGATGTTCATGAACTGGGTCTTTGTGACCCAGTCTACATGTGACCACATCATTTGTAAAATTTCCCAGTACCCCCTGTATATCATTTTGGGACCTCTCCTGTAAATAATAATTAAAAAGAAAAAATAAAAATAAAAATAAAAAAATAAAATAAAAATATATATACAAATAAATGGACTTAGGTGCTAAATAGTACCTAGAACTTTCCTCTCTTCATAAACTCCTTTAAATTACCCTAGGGTTGTAAATTCCTAATTCCAACTAGGGTAATTTAGGGAATTTATCTCTCTCAGCTATCTATAAATACTCTCTACCCCGTGTCTTCTCCCTTACCCTAGCTTTCAACCCAGATCTGAAAAACACAAAGCCAGCGCCGCCCCTCAAATTTTTCTCTCCCTATGCCTCCTCAACTCTGCCGCGTTTCCTCGGCAGAAGTCGCGCTTCCGCGGCTTTCTGAGCACCTCTGGAGCGCCGCCAAAATTTGCTGCTATCGCGGCCCTCTACAATCTTCAGATCCAGTGCCTGATCACCTATTTCCATAGTCGATTGCTCTCTGCAATCAATTTTTTGTTTCCACCCACGTAGTCCGGGGTGGTTTGCGTTCTATTCTCTAAAATCTTCCTGTTGCTTTATATTCGTTATCATGGCACCGTCAATATTTGCAGAAAAAGATTTTTCTCGAATTCTTAGCGATGTTAACGGATATGGACATATTTTCTTAGATTGAATTCGTGTTTGGGATTGGTATGCTTTAATATATGATAATTCAGATAGAGAAGCGTATTATTGTCCTGAGTTAGTCAAATTGTTCTACACTTCCATAGACCATGCTTCTGTGAATTTTGACACTTACCAACTCACGGTACATATCCCCACGGGAGACATCATTATCACGCTTCCTCTACTAGAGGAACTCACAAATGTCCCGTGTAACCCACATCATAGCGACCTCCTTCCTCTAATCGATTACATGTCTATCATGGGGGCTCGCTGTACAGAGCATGACAGGGGGCTCAAAGCCAGTACCACGTTTAGAAATGTACGTTGCGTTGGTCGATGGATTCAACGCAACATTTTAGGACTGGACCACAAACCTCCTTTAACAGGCCGGTGCTGCAAATCATACATGACCTCATGACTCGGCAGCATACGATTTGCATTAATAAAAAATCTTCCATAGTATAATTGCAAATTTCTCACGCACACGTGGTGCTAAGTACTCACACCCAGTTCTGATAACTCGTCTGTGTAGGACTTTCCTACCAGATGATGTTGTTGACTCATACGAGAGGGTATTCATATCATCAGAGAGGGCCACTAGTGCCTATAACAGTTGTCTTCATGCGGTCTAGACTCCTAGTGTCCTGTCCAAAGATGCACCAGTAGAGTCCTCTTCAGAGGAACTTTTAGAGGAAGAGGATGACCTGCCTTTTGGCAACAGGACCCCCCTGCTGATTCACGTGCCTTCATGTCTATCATTTGGCGAGGCATGAAGAAGATATTCTGGGGACAAATCAGATTGCGCAAATAAGTTGAGGAGCAGACATCACGTTTAGACCGAATTGAGGAAGGTCTGAGGCGTTCACAGTCAGCTGGACCTAGCACCACCGCTGGTCCAAGCCGACGGAGAGGGTGACACCTTTTCTTTACCTATTTCATGCATACATTATCTTGCATACATTGGAGACAATGCATGAGATAGGTATGGAGGGGTAGATACTAACATAGGATTTTTCATTTTCTTTTTAGGATAACCTTAAAAAAAAGAGAAAAATATTTTGATCCATTTTTAAAAGAATTAAACTTGAGCTTAGGAATTACGGATATTCTAAATGAAGATTTCTTAATATAAGTTGAAAAAAGGAGTTTTGTTAGATCTTTAGGTTAAGAAAAAGAATAGAAAAGATAGCTAGATTTTGATTCTTTCCTGAGCATTATATACATTTACATATTGAGGGATTAATCAAAGACTTAGTGATTCTATTTACATGTGTGTGTGTATATATATATATATATAT
The DNA here is from genome assembly GCA_038442645.1 of Agave tequilana. Classification (NCBI taxonomy): domain Eukaryota; kingdom Viridiplantae; phylum Streptophyta; class Magnoliopsida; order Asparagales; family Asparagaceae; genus Agave; species Agave tequilana. Next base: position 48,104 of record JAVJIF010013598.1, on the reverse strand, counting down.
ATATATATATATATATATATATATATATATATATATTAAAAAAAGAGAAAAAAAGAAAAAAAGAAAAGAAAAAAATATAAATAAATAAAATAAAAACTTAATCTCTAATTAAGCTGGTTAGTTGTGCCTTAAGAAACATGGCCAGTCATGCCTAAAGGTGGTTAAGTCCTTAGCATTCGTGGCCTAGTTTACTCGAGTCCTTGGAGCTTAGAGATGTATCTTCATCTGGTGCCCTAAGACCGACTGGTTTGGGAGTCATCGATAAAAGGTTCGCTACATGGGTAAATTAGAAAGCCTAAGGAAGCTAAGGAGATGTAAATACAAATAAATAAATAAATAAATAATACAAAAATATATATATAGATATGTATATATAAGTAAATAAATGAACTCTACTCTAAGAAAAATTTCTCATATATATAGATGTATATATGTTAGGCTTGATGCAAAATCCAGTTTTCTCTCTATTCCTTAAAAACTTAACCTAAGTTGAAGACAAAACTTTAAATAGAAACTTATAAAAAGAAAGACTAGTTTAGGGTAACCCGAAACCGATAGATCAATGAAATTCTTGAAAAACATGGATCATAAATTTTTCACTAACATTTTTTTTCTCTTGGATTTTGTGGGTGCAATCCGCTGAAAATCCTCAAGAGACAACACTCCTCCTCTAGGGTAACCTAGAGTTTTAACGGCTTGTTGCACGAGTTCAGTGCAATCGTGTCACCTACGAAAGTGGTTTAATAATTTAGCTAGGATTTTTTTTTCTCTTTTTGCTCGGGAACGAGCAAAAGCTAGGTATGGTGGTGTGATTGGAGTTCATTATTATATCATTTTCCACTACCATATTATGCTTTATATAAAGAAAAATAAGATTTTTATTGCTTTTTTTCTCTCTTTTTTTCAGGTCCAACGTTAATGGAGATGAAGGCCCATCAACAATGATTTTTTAAGGGAATTAAGGGATTAATTAAGAAGCCCAAAGAAGAATCCCAAAGGAGAAGCCCATGTCTTGATTCATCCACGGATATTCCCTATATTCTAGAAGGTCCAGCAAGGCACATGAAGGATAACATAATGTCAGAAGAAATCGCTGGTGCAACGGCCAAGATTCTGCCGCGGAAACGCGGCTCTAACCGCGGATCCGCGGCAATCATCTGGCCGTTGAGCCAGCGTTTAATCCCACGGCTGTGATTGGAAGGCCTCACTCCCTGGAGCCTATAAATAGACCCCTAGGGCCTCTATAATCGGGAGGAGGAAGTGCATTGTATTTTTGAGGGAATTGTTGGGATTTTCTCTAGGCTTTCTTTAGTTTCTCTTGTAATTTTCTTTCTCCTTCTAGAATTCAGCAAAGAGAGAGAGAGATAGTGAGAAATCTTGTAACTAGAGTAGGTGACAACTCAATGCAAGAATTGATCCTTCTTTCTTCACATCTTTTCTCATTCTAGTGCATTATTTTCTTCAAGCTTTTACTACTTTTGCATTACCTTCTACAATGGATTGTTGTTTGCTTTTTACTTCAATGTCTAGCTAACTTCCTAACATGACTAACTAACCTCTAACTTTACTAACTACTAACTCTTGGGTGATTGCTAACTCATGTGAATCATTGGATGCTTTATTGTAGTCTTGCAAATTTAAAGTCTCTAATTATCCCCAATGAAGATGAGTTACCTTTAATTCTTATATGCTTGTTCTCTTTCCATATGATTCATGTGAGCCTCATTTAGAGCCTTGTCTTTAGAACAAGTGCCTTGATGGAACATGAAGATGGAGCACTTAACTATGCTATTGATTAGTAATACAATTTTCTTACTTCAATGCTAGCTTGAGTATAGCTTTGACGGACTAATGAATCTTGTATTTTCTTTCTTAGCGTATCCTTGAGTGACTATCCTTGATTCCATCACTGAAAATCTATCTCGGGAGCCAATGAATCAATGAGGCAACGAGTCAAGCTGAGAAGATAACTCATCCTCTACATGGGACAATATTTGACCAAACAAGCAAGACAAATCTTTGCCGATGAATCAATATGAGGCATGCATCACCCTATGAGATTAGTAAGTTAGTAAATTAGAGTGTTAGTTAGTCATGGTTTCTCTCCCTATAGTCTTTCAAAGTTTCTTTTCTTAAAAAGTTATCTTTTCAAACTACATCCAAGTTCATTTCACCTTTCTTTCCATCCTTTTCCTTTTTCTTCAACAAAACTAACAAATAATTTTTCATCTACTTTCTATGTCATTTTGTTCTTCTTAAAACATAGAAGAACCTTCGTTTTCCTTCTTAAAACAATCTCATATCAAAACCGTGAATGCTTCTATCGCCAACTCTCCCTGTGGAATCGACCCGTAATAGCTTGTGCTACGACGGTGGTTCGGAAGGAGTATAGTAAACCGACAAATACATTTGGAGCTTTTGAACATCAACACATGAACATCAAAGGTTTACTCTAACCCTCTCTCTGAATACTAGTAAACTCCTAGTTCTGAACAATACATGGATGATCCATTTAATTTCAACAGCCATACATTATTCGGGCACACCCTCTGTCTGCCACGAATGGATGGATGTAAACTATTCAGGCACACCCCTAACCACTACAAATGGATGTAGTTAGTACTTCACTGATTGAAGTTTACCTGCACACAAGAATACAGAATTTTAGAAATTAAAAAAAGAGTGTGCAAGCACTCAATTCTAGTGCTACAGCAAGTGGCTATGCGGGTCGTGATCCACAATGATGGACTAGTGATGGAAGCTTCTTTAATAAGTTCTTTTTATGCTACAATTAATGGTTAAAATTCTTCTTTAGTTTCTTAAAAGAAAATAGAAAAATGGAGTTATAGTTTAGTTAAGAAGAAAGTGGTAGATTGAGAAGGTGGAGAAAAATAGAAAATGACTTTGTATAAAGAAAGTAAAAAGAGTGAATAGAGTTTGGAGATTGTGGTGTTGGTGATCTAAACTAAAAGTTAAAAGAAAAGAAAGAAAAGTTAAAAGAAATACTTACCTCCTCTCGTTGATGACTTACCTGGAACCCTTGCCTGTTTTACCTTGCTTCGGAGGCGATCAACGCATAACCCATACGATCGAGCTCAGTCCCCATTCGCATTACATCATCAAGACGAACAAAAATGAAATGATACGGCATCTTGAGGAGGAGAACATCATCATAAAATATCAGTGGCACCCACACAAATATGGCTATATTGATGCTTCGAGGTCACTTGGACATTCATCAAAACCAAAAGAGAAAAAGTATAAATAGAAGAAGAACATATAAGCAAAGAAAAGCATAAAGATGTTACCTTTGATTGCTTGTAGAAACTATGAAAGAAAGGAGGAGGTTACATCGGTGTCACTCTCAATATAAGTCTCTCTCTTACTTACATAAATCTCAGTCTAACCAATGCTTACAAAGAAATAAAAATTACATAAATGAAAATAAAAACCTGCACTAAAAAGAATGAAAAACTGACCTAAAAAACCAATGTCTGCTTGGTCGTTCCCCTTTGCCTTTGAGATTGCAGATAATTATAGGAGAAATGCAGAGGTTAGAGGAGTATGAAGATAGGAGAAGCTGAATTTGAATCCTCCCCTTATCTCCAAACTTGATTTGATATGGATATTTAGTTCTGATTTATAACTTGTTGGCGTGTTAATTGCTGAATATAACTTATCAAATGATAGAATTAGAAATAGTGATCAACTTAAGAGTTGTATCCCTTTAAGTTTTCTTTCTGGATCATCTTGAATCATTAGATTTGAATTTTGGTAGCGAAGGTTATGATTCAAGCACTAAAATGTATCCAGTCAAAATCTGAGTCAAATTTGCTTCATCTCGTCCGTTGATCTTCTCGCTGCCAACTGATCCCTTTGGATTTGGAGTCTGTATTTGACGTTATCCTCGATTGATCTTTATATTTAACTACTTGATTCACTAAAAACTGAATTTAACTAAATGTATTTGGGATCATCCTCCTCTAACCAAATAGATCTAGTTAAATCTAAATTTAACTGATATTTATTTGATTTTATCCTCTTTCTCCCCATGATATCTTCTGCAAAATAGACATTTAAGACAAGCAATTTAGCAGATTTATTATATGATAAATGTGAAAATGTACTAAAGAATAATGCAATAAATGTGTGCAATCACACCCCCACACCTTTTGCTCGTCCTCGAGCAAAACAACAAAACTAAATTAAAGATTATTAGACCACTTTGCAGGTCACTCGATTGCACTGAGCATGTGCAACAAGCCGTTAAACCTCTAGGTTACCCCTAGAGGACGAGTTTTGTCTCGTGAGGGTTTTCAGTGGATTACACCCATAAAATCCATAAAGAAAGAGAAAAATTGTTAGTATTTTCGAAAAGCATTTTGAAAAGAGAAAATATTTGAGTATATTTGTGAGAGTTTAAGTAATCTATGAGTTATAGGAATATCAAACTTTTCATTCCTTAACTTAATCTCTATTCAAAAACATGTCATCAATCAAAGTAAGGAATCAAATTGTATTTCTCATCTAGTCCATTACTTTACCCTGAGTCATATGCACCTTCGTGATCGTGAAGTTTGACTAAGAGTTCTTTAACATTAACTCCTATGCCTTGCTTATATTTATTTTTGGTGGTATTTATTCCTCAATTCTATTAGACTTTCTAATCTGCCCATGTAATGAGCCTTTAGTCAGTGACACCCAAACTGGACAGTCTTAAGGCACCAGGTGAGAAAACGCCCCTAAGGACTTAAGCACTCGAGCAGACAAGGCCACGAAACTAAGGGTTTTTATTTATAAAATGTACCCCTTTTAGGCGTGAATACTTATGCTTCATGAGGCACAAATACCCAGCTTAATCAGAGGATATATATATATATATATATATATATATATATATATATATATATATATATATATATATATATAATATTTCAAACTTATCCAATTATCTTTTGCATAAATACCAAGGCTTCCTTAGGCCAAAGCACCTAGCTAATCAATAATTAGATTTGTTTATTTTTCATAGATATACATATATATATATATATTTTTCTTTTTTCTTTTACAAGGCATAGGAGTCTTTGTTTTTGAACCCTAAGTGTGTAAGTATGTAAGGTGTGCATATTTCTTCAAGGTAAAGATTAAGACTACATTACTTCCATTAATTTTCTTCCTAACCCTGAAAATCAAACTAGTCATCTTATTTTGACCAAGTATAAGAAATCCTAATTATGATTTTCCTATTCCTTAAATTAACTTAATTTCTTACAAAAAATATATCAAAATATTGTTCTTACCTTTCAAAATGTTTTTTTTAATTTTTAATATATATATTTCTTTGTTTTCTTCTTTTTTTTTATTTATTAGTCATGTTAGAGCCCTCTCCCACACTTATCTCATGCATTGTCCCAAATGTATAAAATAATGTATAGATGCATGAAATAAAATGTAAAGAGGAAAGTTACCGATACACTGGGTCGAAGAGATCCATAGCCATTTCATTTACCGGCACCAATTCCAAGAAAGATTTAATGCGTTGATCATTTACCTTAAAGTCATTTCCATTCTTGGTGTCACTGATCTCTACAACACCGTGTGGAAAGACGATTTTTAACAACAAATGGCTCAGTCCATCTTGATTTAAATTTTTCTGAAAAAAGATGAAGCCTAGATTACAGAGTAAAACTTTTTGTCTAGGGACAAAAGTTTTTCTTATGATGTGTTTATCATGAAAAATCTTAACTCTATCTTTAATGATCTTAGCATTTTCATAGGCCTCATTTCTGAACTCCTCTAATTCGAAAATTTGTAATTTTCGAAGGTCACCAACCTTAGTCAAGTCGAAATTTACTGCTTGATAGCCCATAAGGCCAGGTGCTCTAACTCAACAGGTAGGTGGCAAGCCATCCCAAAGACTAACCTATAAGGAGACATCCCTAGAATCGTCTTGAAAGCGGTCCTGTAGGCCCATAGGGCACTCTACAAGTTTGTGACCAATATTTCCAGTTTTGGTTCACAGTTTTCTCCAAAATAAGCTTGATTTGTCTATTGGAAACCTCAACCTGCCCATTGGTCTTAGAATGATAAGGTGTGGACAATTCGTGAGTTATGGCATACTTTTGCATAAGAGCTTCAAAGGATCTATTGCAAAAGTGAGTACCATTATCACTGATGATAGCACGAGGGGTTCCAAAGTGTAAGAAAATGTTCTTTTTCAAAAACTTTATGATAACTTTATTATCATTAGTTTTACTTGGAATGACTTCTACCCACTTGGACACATAGTCCACAGCAACCAATATGTATTGGTTTCCAAATGAATTAGGAAATGGACCCATAAAGTCGATGCCCTAAACATCAAAAAGTTCTATTTTTAGAATTGGGTTGAGGGGCATCATATCTGATTTTGAGATGCTTCCTATCATCTGACAACTAGGGCACGTCTTGCAAAATTCATAAGATCTTTGAACAAAGTGGGCCAATAGAGCCCACTTTGTAGCACCTTTTCAGCAGTCTTGCGGTGACCAAAGTGTCCACCGCATGCAAGTTCGTGACAGAAGGATAAAACACTCCCACAATTCTCTTCCCTCAGAGGTTTCCCAATAACCTCTTCATCAGGAATGCATCTCCTAATATTTGGCTGGAACAGTACTTAAAAAAATACGGTTCCACCTAGAAGAAATACCAGACTTTGGATAAGACCGGTATATACATTTTTAGACCAATGAGATGGAGTTTGATTTGTGACTAAGTAATTCACCATATCAGCAAACCATGGTTCCCTAAAGATAGCTAAGAGATTTTCATTAGAAAAATCCTCATTTATGGGCCATTAGTTGCTTGGAGAATTTAGGATTCGCGAGAGATGGTCAGCAACGACATTTTCTACGCCTTTCTTGCTTCGAATCTCTAGATCGAATTCTTGAAGAAGGAGGATCCAACGAATGAGTCGGGCTTTAGCATCCTTCTTCATCATGAGGTACCTAAGCGCAGAATGATCGGTGAAAATTGTGATTTTGGACCTAGTAGGTAAGGACGAAATTTCTCTAAGGCAAACACTACTGCCAAGAATTCCTTCTCAGTAGTAGCATAGTTCAGTTGAGCATCGTTGAGAGTCCTACTAGAGTAGTAAATCACGTGCTGCTTATTATCAATGGGCTCTTAGGACAGCGCCTATGGAAAAATCAGAAGCATCGCACATGATTTGAACAGCTTAGACCAATCCGGAGCAGATATGATTGGTGCAGGAATAAGCTCTCTCTTAAGCTTCTCCCAAGAATTCATACATTCAGCATCGAAAGTGAAGGACACATCCTTAACTAACAGATTAGTCAAGGGCCTAGAATCTTGCTAAAATCCTTGATAAATCTTCGGTAAAAACCGGCGTGTCCTAAGAAGGATCGAATATCCTTCACGCATTTGGGCATGGGAAGCTTAGAAATAACCTCAATCTTGGCTCTATCCACTTCAATTCCTTTCTTGGAGATTTTATGTCCCAAGATAATTCCATGTCTCACCATGAATGGCATTTATCCCAGGTCAATGTCAGATTTCTCTCAGCACAACGTTGGAGGACAAGTTCTAAATGGTGAAGACATTGATTGAATGAATCTCCATAGATAGAGAAATCATCCATGAAGATTTCTAAGAATCGTTCCACCATATCAGAGAAAGGACTCAATATGCAACGTTGAAACATTGCTGGGGCATTGCACAAGCCGAAAGGCATTTGACGATAAGCAAATGTCCCAAATAGACATGTGAACGTAGTCTTTTCTAGGTCCTCAGGTGCAATAGGGATCTGACTATACCCCGAGTAACCGTCCAAGAAACAGTAATACTCATGGCCAGCTAATCGTTCAAGCATTTGATCAATGAAAGGGAGCGAAAAATGGTCCTTACGAGTTGCTGCATTTAGCTTCCTATAGTCAATGCAAACTCGAATCTTCGTGGGAAGTCAAGTTTGGACCAACTCTTTGTTCTCGTTTTCCATTACGGTGAAACCGGATTTCTTTGAAACTGCATGGACAGGACTGACCCATTAGCTATCAGAAATGGGATAGATTATCCCATTGTCTAAGAGTTTCACAATTTCAGTATGAACAGCCTCTTACATTATAGGGTTTAACCTATGCTGCAGGTCTCTTTTGGTGTCGCGACTTCATTGAGATGAATGCGATGTCGAACAATGGTTGGACTCAATCCCCTTATATCAGTCATATTCCAACCAACGGCTACCTTATGTTTTCTCAGAATTGCTTTAAGATCTTCTTGCCCGTCATTTAAATGAGAGGCAATAATGAAAGGAAAGGTCTCTTGTTCGCCTAGATAGACGTACTTGAGATGCGTAGGTAAGGCTTCCAATTCTAAGGAAGAGGAAGTCTCACTGGAAGAATGAGTCAAATTTGTTGGCTCCATATTTGGTGAAATAGGGTTCGAGGCCCAATTCACAGCAGACTTGACAACTTGATCACGATAAAGTCGTCAGACTCTAACTCAAAGCCACACTCAGTTTCTAGTTCCAATTCTTCCCTGTGTTCACTTGTCAAGTTCTCAATGAGATTGACTTCAAATGTTTGATCCTCAACATCACGGGGTTGCTTTCCTAGGTTGAAGCCATTGGCTTCTCTAGTCATGTCCCCAAAGGTTAATCTCATGGACTCATTCCTACAATTAATAATGGCATTGGCAGTAGAAAGGAATGGTCGCCCTAAGATAACAGGAGTTTGAGCCCTAGGATTGGACACAGGTTGTGTCTCTTGAACTATAAAATCAACGGGTAGATAAACTCCCCGACCTGGATAAGGGCATCATTAATTTTTCCCTTTGGGACTTTCAGTGAACGACCAGCCAGTTGATAGTGACTCGAGTTGGACTAAGATCGCCCAACCCGAGTTATTGATAAACTGAGAATGGGAGCAAGTTGATACTTACTCCCAAGTTAAGAAGTGCACGACTAATCTCAGCTTGTCCTATAGTGCAGGCTATGGTGGGACAACCTGGATTCTTGTACTTGACAGGGATCAGACCAGACAGTAGCTCACTAATGTTAGTGGCTAAGAATACTTTTTGGGTACATTAGTCTTTCTCTTCTTGGTGCACATGTCCTTAAGAAACTTACCATAGGATGAGACTTATTTGATGGCATCAAGAAGTGGCATATTTATCTTCACTTGATTGAAGATCTCAATTATCTTATCTATGTGTGGATTTTATTTGTTATTTTTTAGCCTATTAGGAATTGGTACTATATGCTGGTGCACCTGACTGGTTGACTTATATGTTTCAGATTCATTAGATTTAGAAGGATTGAGATTAGATGAGGTGGATACTTGATTGCGGTTATGCTGAATGGGATTAGATGGTGTTGACACATAATTATCAACTTTCTTTCCTTACCTCAATGTATGAACGACATTACATTGTTTCAATAATTGATCCTCAGCCAATGAGCTTGTTGAGAGTTCCTAGGATTCATTATTGGCTGACTAGGTAAGGTACCCTTTTGTCTTTCATTCTATGGATTGGCTAATTAGCTCATTTGAACCGCTAGCTGATTGCACACATTTATTATATTATTCTTTATTACATTTTCACATTTATTATATAATAAATCTGCTAAATTCTTTGTCTTAAATGTCTATTTTGCAGAAGATAATCATGGAGATTTAACTTGATCTATTTGGTTAAAGGAGGATGATCCCAAATCTAATTGGTTAAATTCAGTTTTTGGTGAATCAAGTGGTTAAATCTAAAGATCAACTGAGGGCAACGTCAAATACATAGTCCAATTCTAAAGGGATAAATGGATAGAGAAAAGGTCAACGGATGAGATGAAACAAATTTGACTCAGATTCTGATTGAATACATTTTAGTATTTGAATCATAACTTTCGCTACCGAAATTCAAAACTAATGATTCAAGATGATCAAGAAAAAAGACTTAAAGGGCACAACTCTTATGTTGATCACTATTTCTAACTCTGTCATTTGATAAGTTACAATCAGCAATCAACATGCTAACAAGCTGTAGATCAGAACTGAATGTCCACATTAAATTAAGTTTGAAGACAAGGGGAGGATTCAAATTCAGAAATATCCAGCTTCCCCTATCTTCATACTCCTCTAACCTCTCCATTTATCCTTTAAATACCTGCAATATCAAAGGTAAAAGGAATGACCAAGCAAAGAGTAAAATTTAGGCTAATCTGTAGTTTGTAACTTAGATTTTTAGTTTTCTTTTATGTAATTTTTATTTTCTTCATGTAACTGAGAGGAAAGGAGACTTTCATGGAGGAATGAGAACAAGCTTGTACTGAGGGTGACACCGGTGTAAGTAATCTTTCTTTCACTATTATTTGAATCGAATCAAAGTTTCTTTTCTGCTTTATTCTTATTTTTATTTGCTTCCCTCTTCTGTGTTTTGTAAATCAAATGACTCCGATAGCCTCGAAGTTGCCTTGCCCTTGCTAGTGCCGTTGATGGCTTATGGTGATGGATAGCCATTCCTATGCTAGTGTAGCTTGCCTCTTTATTTCGTAGTGTAAATCGGGGATGGGAAAGATCCTATTTGTCATACTTTGCTCGCCTTCAAACAAAGGTAAATCATCAATACGAGTCAAAGGTAAGCAGGCGCTGAAGTGGTAAGTTTTTTAGGTTTTAGATTTCTTTTCTTTTAATTTTAGTTTAGATCACCAACACCAACTCTTTTATTACACTTTTTCAATTTCTTTGTATATAACCTTTTCTATTTTCTCTACCTTCTCAATCTACCACCTTCTTATTAACATTAACTGTAACTTATATTTTTTCTCTTTTCTTTTAAAGAACTAAAAGATCTTTAACTATTATTTGTAATCTAAAAAAAGAACTTGCTAAAAAAGCTTCCATCGCTAGTCCCTCCTTGTAGATCACGATCCGCATAGCCACTTGCTGTCGCGATAGAATTGAGCACGTACACATACTATTCTTAAGTTCTTAAATTCTATATTTTTTTGTGCAGGTAAAGCTTCAATCAAATTTTAGCGCCGTTGCCGTAGAGGGACGGTAAGTTTTTCTCCTTTTAGATTTATATTTTTGGTTAAATTTCTTCTTTGTTCTTGGTGTACAGGTTTGACAACAAGAAATTTTTTGCTGCAGTGGACAAATAAGTGGCCCCGTATTCTGCTCTAGGAAGCAGACCCAGAAGCCCTATCAATCTGAGTGAACTACTAATCTGTATTTTTTTTACAGGTTGGCTGAATTGTAAAGTTTAATATCTATAGCTATTTATTTTCTTATTTGACTTACTGTATATACATTTCTACCACAACAGTAAAAGGTTGATTGTAAATGCTAAAAATGATTTAGACTTTACATTTAGGCACGTGTCTGTTTCGTTATATTTTCTATTTACTGTTGAAGAGTGTTGGAGCCAAGGTATGTGTGCATAGTATTTAGTATAAAGTTCATTCTTGAATGAATTGAATGAAATATTGCTTGAGTGTTACTTTTTTCTATATACTTGTACACTGCACTAAATTGATTTAAGGGCTTGTCCTATAAACAATATAAGGTGGGGAAGTCATTACCCTCCCTTAGCCCACAAACAATCTCCTAACTCACTAAATCAAGTCTAACTAAAACTGAGTAGACGTTGGCCCTAGAGACATCTCGGACTCAAATAGGAGACTGACCTAAGGGGAAAGTTAATTTGAATTTGACTCTTGCCAAATCGGTTTCTAAGGTTGGGGATTGAGGGGCGAAACCCAAAGGCTGGTGGTTTGGCATAATTAGGCCCGTTGCTTTAAGCACGGATACCTCCCACCAATCTTGCCCCTACCTGGCCGATTAACTTGTGGTCAGATTCAGCAATATACCCCCCATGGATAGTCTAACCAGTTAGGAGTCGTCTAGGTCTAAGGTTTACCCTAGCTTAGGTTAGATTTTTTTTCTTTTTATTTATTTGATTATTTGTTTGTTTTTCTTTGTTTGTGTTTGATATTTCCGGTGTGATATGACTTATAACAATAATTTTTTCAATTTTAATGGTAATCCATATTACACCCCGACCTCTTTTTGAGATATTACTAACCCGGCATATCATAACTTTAACCAACCTGGTGTGCCAGATTGGTCTTATCCGAATCAATATAACCCATGCCCCCAATCTTATGACCATAATTTCTAAAATAATTTCAACTCTTCACAGAGTCAATGGGAATTCACCTCCCTAAAGTCCAATTTTCAATCACCTTGTTCTCCTTATCCTCCTTGTCCATAATATTTTCAAGATTCAAACTCAGTTCCACCAGCTCAAACTAGAAAACCATTAATCTTGGAAATGAGTATGCGTGAGTCCAAGCAATAATCACAAAATCTGACGGACTCACAATTTCACCACAAATTTCAAAATAAAACTTCATCTTTTCAAGTCCAATCGTAACAAAACGATGAACCAATCGACTATGAAAAGCTGCTTGAAGTCATGACTCAGGCTCAAATCGCTCATAATCATGACAGAGATATAATGGTCTAAACTCTCCATTCTCACCGTTTGATCATTTCTGATGTCGCTAACCATTCTGTTAGAGCTGAAGAATCATGTTGTTTTAGAAAATAAGATTCCATTTCAGCACAACCATTAGAACTTGCCCAAACTACAAATTTTGAAAACCATAATGACATTTGGCAAGTTATCCCTTTCTTGAAATTGAACTTGAGAATGAATATGATTCTGAACCTCAACTTGATGATTCAATTCTACTTCCTGATTCAATAATGACTCTGGTATTTTCACATGATTTCAATCTTTTTTCCGACTCAACATTGGATCCTGTGTCAATTCATCATGAAATTGAATCACCAATCTTTTATGATCATCATATTGAACTTGACCAATTTTATACTTTTGAAAGTCCCATTGATAAATTGGCAAGTTCTCATTTTTATAAAATTGAACTCAATGAGAAATGTGACCTAGATTCTCAAATTTGTGATCCAGTTCAAATTCCTGAATCAATATTGACTCCTATTTTGTTACGCAACTTGAGTAATATTTTAGAATCAGTTTTGATTCCCACACCTGCCATTCTTGAACTTGAATCACCAATGTTAAGTCACATTCCGTTGTTGGGAAATGAATGTTGACTTGAGTTCAACTTCTTGATTTAAACCCACTTCCTGAACCAATCTCGACTCCTGAACCTTTACTTGACTTAAGGCACTTTTCTGAGTCGGTATTAGTTCCCGTACTTCCTAAGTTCAAGTCAATCATTCCATCTTTTCACACTCCATTTTGGGACAAGGGTGTTGATAAAATTGAATCCGAAATATTTATGAAATTTGGAAATTAGATGGAGTAAAGTTCTTAATAAAATCAATCATATATACATCATTTTAGTGGGTTATAATAGAGAGGTTTCTGACGGGTTCCTCTGAGCTTCACGCAAATTCGATTGGGTCGCATTTCGTGGACCAATTAGACCACCACCGGAACCACCACCTTAAGGTAAATTTTCCTTCCCTTTTTTCATGCATCTATGCAGTAATTCATACATTGAGGACAATGCATGAGATAGGTGTGGGGAAGGGTTGTAACATAACTTAGGTTTTTCATTTTATTAAAAAAATTAACATTTCTTTACTTTTAAAAACTTTTTGAAAATAGAAATAATATTTTGACATATTGTTTTTTGTAAGAAATTAAGTCAATTTTAAGGAATAGGAAAATCAAAATTAGGATTTCTTATATTTGGTCAAAATAAGATTATTTATTTCATTTCTAAGGTTAAGAAGAAAATTTGTGAAAGTAATTTAGTCTTGATTTTTATCTTGATGAAATATGCATGCTTCATACACTTACACACTTAGGGTTTAAAAACAAAGATTCTTATGCCTTATTAAAAAAAATAAATATATATATATAAAATCCTCTGATTAAGCTGGGTATTTGTGCTTCATAAAGCATAAGTATTCGCGCCTAAAAGCAGTTCATATAATAAAATCCTTAGTTTTGTGTTCTTGTTTGCTCGATTCCTTAAATCCTTGGGGTGTTTTCTCACCCGGTGCCTGATTGGTCACTAATATTGCACATTTAATATCATATTCTCCTACTTACTATAGAATAAACTCTGCATTTTCCTAATTAAATGTTTAATTTATTTGCAGGCCCATTCCTAAAAGAGAGTGAAGAGAAATGAGCCCAAAAGCCCACCAAATCCTGACTTAATTCAGAATAAATTCAAAATTAAGGAATCAGGGCTAAATCTTGGCATATCAGAGAGGTTGAAAACGGTTGAGAAGAATCCTCTCTGAATCGATCGGTTGAAGCCAAGGATCAAAGGTCATTTCGTCAAAATCCTAGACTTAAACTGCAAATCCAGATAAAGATAATTATAAATCAAGAAACCGGGGAGCTCCACCAACAGGGTGTAGCCACCTGGCCACACCCTGGCCGCGGAAACGCGGCCAAAGCTGCGTTTCCGCAGCTCTATTGGAGAGTTAGGGGTTGGCCGCGTTTTCGCGGCTCTATTGGAGAGTTAGGGGGAGCGTTTGCTCCCCCTATCTTCATATGATCCTGTAGGTTGGGTTTTGCCTATAAATACTGGGATTTTCAGAGCCTCCAGGGGATGATCATGCAGAGATAGATTCTAGGCCAGTTTTCATTCTTTTTGGTGTAGGTTTTTAGTTTTCTTTTTATGTAATTTTTAGTTTTTATTTATGTAATTCAGAGGAGATCAGACTTTCATAGGAGAATGAGAATGAAGCTTGTGCTTAAAGTGACACCGGTGTAAGTTGTTTTTCTTTTCTCTTATTGTTATGAAATTGAATCTATAGTTACCTTTTTATGTACTTCGTTTTAGTGTTCTTCTCTTCTTCTTTTCTACTTCACTCATTCTTGTACCAATTGCTATCCAAGTGAGTCTTATAACATCGAAAGAGCCTTGCCTTTGCTAGTGCCACCGATAGCTCATGACGATGGATTTGAGTCTCTGTATCATTTCATGCTTGTTTTGTCTTGATGATGTAATGTGGAAGAGACAATAATCAACTCTTATGGGCTATGCGCTGGTTGCCTCCACTTCGAGGTAACATCGTCGCCAAAGATTCAAGGTAAGCTTGTGGTCAAAAGGAGGTAAGTAATTATTTTTAGTTTTTCTTTCTTGTAACTTTTAGTTTAGATCACCAACACCACATCTTCCAAATCTTTTTCATTCTTTTTCAATTTATTTGTACATAGTCATTTTCTGATTTTCTCCACCTTCTCATTCTACCACTTTCTTCCTCACTTCACTTTAATCTAATATTTTTCTTTTCTTTTTAAGAAACTAAAGAAGAACTTTAACCATTTATGGTAGCATAAAAGAGATCTTACTAACAAACTTCCATCACTAGTCCCTCCTTGTGGATCACGACCCGCATAGCCACTGCTATTGCGGTAGAATTGAGCACTTGCACATCTCTATTTTGAAGTTCTGAAATACTGTATTTTGTGTGCAGATTCAAGCTCAATCAAATTTTGGCGCCGTTGCCGGAGAGGGACGGTAAGTTACTCTTTTTAAAGTTTACATTTTTGGTTAACTTTCTTTTTTTTTGTACAGATTCAACAAGGAGTTCTTTCTGCAGTGGACATATAAGTGGCCTTGCACTCTGCTCAAGAAAGCAGAGCCAAGAAGCCCTCAGATTTACTACATTTTAGTGGCAAAACTGAGTGAACTATTAACATGTATTCTTGCAGGTTGGCTGAATTAAAAGTCTGAATTTCTGTAACATTTATCTCCTTGTTTGACTCACTGTATATACATTTTTAACACAACAGTAAAAAGTTGGTTGTAAATGTAAAAATGATTTAGACTTTACATTTAGGCACGTGTCTATTTTATTTCATTTTTTTATTTACTGTTGAAGAGTGCTGGAGCCAAGGTATGTGTGCATAGCATTTAGTATAAGGTTCATTCTTATATGATTGCTTGAATGTTACTTTTTCTATATACTTGTACACTGCACTAAATTGACTTAAGGGCTTGTCCTATAAACAAGATAAGGTGGGGAAGTCATTACCCTCCCTTAGCCCACAAACAATCTCCTCACTCACTAACCGAAACCTAACTAAAATGAGTAGACTTTGGCCCTAGGGACATCTCAGACTCAATTAGGAGATTATCCTAAGGGGGAAGGTGTCGTAATTTGACTCCTGCCAAATCAGTTCTAGAAAGGGGATTAAGGGCCGAAAGCCTGAAGATTGGTGGTTACTTAATTAAGGAACGTCTTTGACGGATAACCTCCCACCAATCTTGCCCTGACCTGGCTGATTAGCTTATGGTCAAAGTCTGCATTATACCTCCTGTGGACAGTCTAACCAGTTAGGAGTCGTCTAGGTCATAGGTCTACCCTAACTTAGTTTAGATTTTTTTTCCTTTGTTTGCTTATTTGTTTCTTTGTTTGTGTTTTCCTGTGTGATATGGCTTATAACAATAATTTTTCAATTTTAATAGTAATCCATATTACACACCAACCTCTTTTTGAGATATTACCAACCCGGCATATCATAACTTTAACCAACATAGTGTGCCAGATTGGTCTTATCCGAATCAATATAACCCATGCCCCCAATCTTATAACCATAATTTTAAGAATAATTTCAACTCTTCACAGAGTCAGCGGGGATTCACCTTCCCCGAGTCCAATTTTCAACCAACTAGTCCTCCTTATCTACCTTGTCCATAATATTTTCAAGATTCATACTCAGTTCCACCAGTCCAAAATAGAAAACATCAATTTGGACATGAGTATGCGTGAGTCCAAACAAAAATTACAAATATGATGGACTCACAATTTCACCACCAATTCCAAAACAACACTTCATCTTTTCACCAAGACGATGAACCCATCAACTATGAAAAGATGCTTGAAGCCATGACTCAGGCTCAAAACGCTCGTAATCATGACATAGATATGATGGTCCAATCTCTACGTTCTCACCGTTTGGCCAGTTCTGATGTCTGTAACCATTCTGTTAGAGCCGAAGAGTCATGTTATTTTGGAACACAAGGTTCCATTTCAGCACAATCATTTGAACTTGCCCAAACTCCAAAATTTGAAAGTGACAATGACAGTTTGACAAGTTATCCTTTCCTGAATTTGAACTTGAAAATGAATATGATCATGAACCTCAACTTAGTGATTCAATTCTACTTCCTGATTCAATTATGACTCTGGTGTCTTCACCTGATTTCAATCTTTTTCCCGAGTCAACATTGGATCCTATGCCAATTCATAATGAAATTGAATCGCCTATCTTTGATGATCATCATGTTGAACTTGACCAATTTTATAATTTTGAAAATCCCATTGATAAATTGGCAAGTTCTCATTTTTATGACATTGAACTCAATGAGAAATGTGACCTAGATTCTCAAATCTGTGATCCAGTTCAAATTCTCGAATCAATATTGACTCCTGTTTTGTTACCCGACTTGAGTAATATTTTTGAGTCAGTTTTAATTCCCACACCTATCATTCTTGAACTTGAATCACCAATATTAAGTCACATTCCATTGTTGAAAAATAAATGTGGACTTGAGTTTCAACTTCTTGATTTGGACCCACTTCCTGAACCTATCTCGACTCCTGAACCTTTACTTGACTTAAGTCACTTTCCTGAGTCGGTATTAATTCCAGTACTTCCTGAGTCCAAGTCAATCATTCTATCTTTTCACACTCCATTTTGGGACAAGGCGGTTGACAAATTGACTCCAAAATTAATTATGGAATATGAAAATTAGATGGGGTTAAATTTTTAATAAAAATCCTTTATGGATACATCAATTTAATAGGTTATATTAGAGAGATTTCTGGTGGGTTCCTCCGAACTCCACGAAAAGTCGATTGGGCCGCATTTCGTGGACCAATCAGACCACAACCGGAACCACCACCTTAAGGTAACATTTTCCTTCCCTTTCTTCTTTTTCATGCATCTATGCATTATTTCATACATTGAGGACATGCATGAGATAGGTATGGGGGAGGGTCTAATGTAACTTAGGTTTTTCTTTTTGAAAAAAAATTCTTTACTTTTAAAAACTTTTTGAAAATAGAAACAATATTTTGACATATGTTTTGTAAGAAACTAAGTCAATTTTAAGGAATAGGAAAATCAAAATTAGTATTTCTTAAACTTGGCCAAAAAAGATTATTTGTTTGATTTTTAGGGTTAGGAAGATAATTTGTCAAAGTAATTTAGTCATGATCTTTACCTTAATGAAATATGCATACTTCATACACTTACACATTTAGGGTTCAAAAAACAAAGATTCTTATGCCTTATAAAAAAAATATATCTATGAAAGATGAACAAATCTAATTATTGATTAGCTAGGTGCTTTGGCCTAAGCAAGCCTTAGTATTTATGCGAAAGATGATTAGATAAGTTTAAAATATATATATATATATATATATATATATATATATATATATATATATGAAAATCCTCTGATTAACCTGGGTATTTGTGCCTAATAAAGCATAAGTATTCACGCCTAAAAGGGGTTCAAATAATAAAATCCTTAGTTTTGTGGCCTTGTTTGCTCGAGTCCTTAAGTCCTTGGGGTGTTTTCTCACCTGGTGCCCTAAGACCGTTTGGTTTGGGAGTCATCGATTAAAGGCTCGTTACATGGGCAGATTAGAAAGCCTAATAGAACTAAAGAATAATACCACAAAATATATTTATATATAAGGCATAAGAGTTAGAGTTAATGAACCCTTAGTCAAAATTTTCATGATCACAAGGTGCATATGACTTAGGGTAAAGTAATAGACTAGATGAGAAGTACAATTTGACTCCTTACTTTGATTGATAACAAATTTTTAAATAGAGACTAAGTTTAGGAATGAAAAATTCGGTTTTCCTATAACTTATAGATTACTTAAATCTTACAATTATATTTCAAATATTTTTCTCTTTCAAAATGCTTTTCGAAAATACTAACTCTTTGTTTCTCTTTCTTTATGGATTTTGTGGGTGTAATCCACTGAAAACCCTCATGAGACAAAACTCGTCCTCTAGGGGAAACCTAGAGGTTTAACGACTTGTTGCACATGCTCAGTGCAATCACGTGACCTGCGAAAGTGGTCTAATAATCCTTAGTATAGTTTAGTTGTTTTGCTCGAGGACGAGCAAAAGATAGGTATGGGGGTGTGATTGGTCACTAATATTACACATTTAATATAATATTCTCCTACTTATTATAGAATAAACTCTGCATTTTCCTAATTAAATGTTAAATTTATTTGCAGGCCCATTCCTAAAAGAGAGTGAAGAGAAATGAGCCCAAAAGCCCACCAAATCCTGACTTAATTCAGAATAAATTCGAAATTAAGAAATCAGGGCTAAATCTTGGCATATCAGAGAGGTTGAAAACCGGTTGAGAAGAATCCTCCCTGAGTCGATCGGTTGAAGCCAAGGATCAAAGGTCATTTCGTCAAAATCCCAGACTTAAACTGCAAATTCAGATAAAGATATTTACAAATCAAGAAACAGGGGAGCTCCACCAATAGAGTGTGGCCACCTGGCTACACCCTGGCCGCGAAAACGCGGCCAAAGCCGCGTTTCTGCGGCTCTGTTGGAGTGTTAGGGGTTGGCCGCGTTTCCGTGGCTCTGTTGGAGAGTTAGGGGGAGCGTTTGCTCCCCTATCTTCATATGATCCTGTAGGTTGGGTTTTGCCTATAAATACTGGGATTTTCAGAGCCTCCAGGGGACGACCATGCAGAGATAGATTCTAGGACAGTTTTCATTCTTTTTAGTGTAGGTTTTTAGTTTTCTTTTTATGTAATTTTTAGTTTTTATTTATGTAATTCAGAGGAGATCAGACTTTCATAGGAGAATGAGAATGAAGCTTGTGCTGAGAGTGACACCGGTGTAAGTTGTTTTTCTTTTCTCTTATTGTTATGAAATCGAATCTATAGTTACCTTTTTATGTACTTCGTTTTAGTGTTCTTCTTCTTCTTCTTTTCTACTTCACTCATTCTTGTACGAATTGCTATCCAAGTGAGTCTTATAGCATCGAAAGAGCCTTGCCTTTGCGAGTGTCAACGATAGCTCATGACGATGGATTTGAGTCTCTCTGTATCATTTCATGCTTGTTTTGTCTTGATGATGTAATGTGGAAGAGACAATAATCAACTCTTATGGGCTATGCGCTAGTTGCCTCCACTTCAAGGTAACATCGTCGCCAAAGATTCAAGGTAAGCTTGTGGTCAAATGGAGGTAAGTAATTATTTTTAGTTTTTCTTTCTTGTAACTTTTAGTTTAGATCACCAACACCACATCTTCCAATTCTTTTTCATTCTTTTTCAATTAATTTGTACATAGTCATTTTCTGATTTTCTCCACCTTCTCATTCTACCACTTTCTTCCTTACTTCACTTTAACCTAATATTTTTCTTTTCTTTTTAAGAAACTAAAGAAGAACTTTAACCATTAATGGTTGCATAAAAGAGATCTTACTAAAAAGCTTCCATCACTAGTCCCTCCTTGTGGATCACGACCCGCATTGCCACTTACTATTGCGGTAGAATTGAGCACTTGCACATCTCTATTTTGAAGTTCTGAAATACTGTATTTTGTGTGCAGGTTCAAGCTTAATCAGTGCCCTAAGACCATTTGGCTTGGGTGTCACCGATTAAAGGCTCGTTACATGGGCAGATTAGAAAGCCTAATAGAACTAAGGAATAATACCACCAAAAATAAAATAGAATATATATATATATATATATATATATAAATAAGGCATAAAAGTTTGAGTTAAAGAATCCTTAGTCAAAATTTCAAGGTCACGAAGATGCATATGACTTAGGGCAAAGTAATAGACTATATGAGAAGTATAATTTGACTTCTTACTTTGATTGATAACAAATTTTTGAATAGAGACGAACTTTAGGAATGAAAAATTCAGTTTTTCTATAACTTATAGATTACTTAAATCTTACAATAATATTTCAAATATTTTTCTTTCAAAATATATTTTCAAAATACTAACAATTGTCTCTTTCTTTATGGATTTTGTGGGTGCAATCAACTGAAAATCCTCACGAGACAATACTCGTCCTCTAGGGAGAACCTAGAGGTTTAACAGCTTGTTGCACATGCTTGCATGACCTGCGAAAGTGGTCTAATAATCTTTGATTTAGTTTTGTTGTTTTGCTCGAGGACGAGAAAAAGATAGGTATGGGGGTGTGATTGCACATATTTATTGCATTATTCTTTATTACATTTCCACATTTATCATATAATAAATCTGCTAATTTACTTATCTTAAATGTCTATTTTGCAGAAGATAATCATGGGGATAAAGAGGATAAAATTAAATCAATATCAGTTAAATTCAGATTTAACTAGATCTATTTGGTTAAAGGAGGATGATCCCAATTCCAATTGGTTAAATTCAATTTTTGTGAATTAAGTGGTTAAATCTAAAGATCAATCGAGGATAACGTCAAATACAGAGTCCAAATCTAAAGGGATAAATTGATAGAGAGCAGGTCAACGGATGAGATGAAGCAAATTTGACTCAAATTCTGACTAGATACATTTAGTATTTGAATCATAACTTTCGCTACCGAAATTCAAATCTAATGATTCAAGATGATCCAAAAAGAAGACTTAAAGGGCTACAACTCTTAAGTTGATCACTATTTCTAACTCTATCATTTCATAAGTTACATTCAGCAATCAACATGACAACAAGCTGCAGATCAGAACTGAATATGCACATCAAATCAAGTTTGGAGATAAGGGGAGGATTCAAATTTAGAAATATCCTGCTTTCCCTATCTTCATACTCCTCTAACTTCTACATTTCTCCTTTAATTACCTGAATATCAAAGGCAAAAGGAACGACTAAGCAGAGAGTAAAATTTAGGCTAATCTGTAGTTTGTAACTTAGGTTTTTAGTTTTCTTTTATGTATTTTTATTTTCTTTATGTAACTGAGAGGAGAGGAGACTTTCATGGAGGAATGTGAACAAGCTTGTACTGAGGGTGACACCAGTGTAAGTAATCTTTTCTTTCATTGTTATTTGAATCGAATCAAAGTTTCTTTTCTTCTTTATTCTTATTTTTGTTTGCTTCCCTCTTCTGTGTTTTGTAAATCTAAATGACTTTGATAGCCTCAAAGTTGCCTTGCTCTTGCAAGTACCGTTGATGGCTTATGATGATGGATAACTATTCCTATGCTAGTGTAGCTTGCCCCTTTATTTCATAGTGTAGATCGGGGATGGGGAAGATCCTATTTGTCATACTTCGCTCACCTTCAAACCAAGGTAAATCGTCGATACGAGTCAAGGGTAAGCAGGCGCCGAAGAGGTAAGTAAGTTGTTTAGGCTTTAGTTTTCTTTTCTTTTAATTTTAGTTTAGATCACCAACACCAACTCTTTTATTACTCTTTTTCAATTTCTTTGTATATATTCATTTTTATTTTCTCCACCTTCTCAATCTACCACCTTCTTATTAACATTAACTGTAACTTATATTTTTTCTCTTTTCTTTTAAAGAACTAAAAGAAGATCTTTAATCATTCTTTGTAACCTAAAAAAAGAACTTGCTAAAAAAGCTTCCATCGCTAATCCCTCTTTGTGGATCATGACCAACATAGCCACTTGCTATTACGGTAGAATTGAGTACTTGCACATACTATTCTTAAGTTCTTTGTTGGCTCAGTGGCCTTCCACTCTAGTTTTGATGATGATTAACTCATGTAGTTATGTTTACTAATAATCTTGTGATGTTTAGTTTCAGATCATTAACCAAGATATTAGTTGGTGATTAGCTTCAACAAGGAGTTTGGTAGCTTTCACATGGTGATTCCAGAGCCCAAGCATCAAGATCATACATAGCACTCGTTGGAGTCTAGCTCGGTGGATCACGGAGTTTTGGATCGAGTCGACTTGAAGATGGAGATCGTCAAGAAGACTTAGGTATCCTAGTTTAGTTTGTGTTTTAGATCCATGTGTAAAAATTAGATAGTGTGATATGCTCAAGTTCACAATACACACACGTTTTATGTTTTGGATTCGGTTTTCGGTTTTTGGTTTAACCGATATTGGTTTTCATGAATAGTTAGATCAAAACAAGTTTACATTGTTTAAATGTATATTAGATATATTCTATATACATGTAAGCTTAATTTCCTAGACAAACTTATGTTGAGATGCCTATTCATGAGGTTTGGTGTTTTGTATTTTTAATAAAACATATATTTGGAATTAAAGACAAAAACTATGATATGTATATGTTTCATGTATATTAGACCTATGTCCATATGCAACATGCCTAAAAGTGTTTAAGTATTATGTTTTTGTATTTAAATGCGTTTTAGGAAAAATCAGATTTCCTATTGAAAAGTACAAGTTTGGAAAAATACTGGTTTTGGTTTTCGATAATTTTTCCATTACACAAAAATGGTTCATTATGTTTGATATTTGTGTTGAAATTTTTAACACATGTTTGTATATCAATGTAAAATGATAAAACTATTTTTGTGAATTTTTAGAAGTTTTATGGGAATTTTTAGAATAATTTTAAACCCAGTTTTCTGACCCAGAACCATGCTGCCAGGCTCTGGCGGTCGACCGGCCGGTCGACCGGGTCGGTCGACCGACGTGCACAGCCTTGTGCACGTTGGACAGGTTCATGGCACGGTCGACCGAGCGGTCGACCGGCCAGAGAGCTTTGCTCTCTGGTTTTTGGCGGTCGACCGGGCGGTCGACCGGTTTCTTCCAACGATCAAAAATATGACTGTTGGCGGTCGACCGGCCGGTCGACCGCCAGCTGCCAGGACTGACAAACAGTCCCAACGGCTAGTTTTGATGGAGGGCTATTTAAGCCCCATTTCTTTGGGATTTTGGGAAGATTTTTCAGAGCAAAAATTTCCCTATTCTTTGGTTTTCAAAGAATTTCAAAAGTGTTTAAAGAGCAAAAAGATCAATTTTATTTGTTTTTAAGTGTTTTATTTTATTTCAAAGAAATTAGGGTTTTGGGAATAGTTTGATCTAAAATTTCTATATCTATTTTGGAGTTTTCCCAAGAGAATTTCTTTGATCAAAACACTTATTTTTTCACACTTGAGTTATATCTCCTATCCTATTCTATTAGGATCATTTATTTTGTGGGAAAGAGAATTGTTTGTGGTTGTGGATACCACTTTGTTGTACCCTCCCTTTTCTTGTTGTATCCCTCTTTGGTAGAGGTTGATTGGAGTGGTGATTTGCTCCCTCTTTGGTAGAGGTTGAGTTTTGGTGTGCTCCCTCTTTGGTAGAGGTTGAGGTTGTTGTTTACTCCCTCTTGGTGAGGTGGAGTTGGTGATGGATTTGTATCCCTCATGTGTGAGGTGGATTGTGGTTGTTTGGCTATGGGCCTACCCTCTTGTGTGAGGTGGTGTTTGTGTTGCCTCGGTGGAGGTTGTATTGGTTGGTTTGGTGGAGTTCGGTACTCCGGTCTTCGGTAGACTATTTGTATTGCCTCGGTGGAGGTTGTATTGGTTGAGAGAGGAGTTCGGTACTCCTAGTGGATTGGAAATCCTTCTCGGTGAAGACGGGGATGTAGAGCTCGATGCTCGAACCTCGAAACATATCTTCTTGTTTGCGTTTGATCAATTGACTCTCAACTCTCTCTCTCTCTCTTTGTTTGTGTATTGCATCATCCATATTGTCATATCTTATATGCTTGTGTTGTGCCTTGCATCTAATCATATTGCTCATCATATATTATATGCTTGGATTATTTGTGTGTGCCTCACTTGTGCCTAACCACGAGAGCTTCATTTAGTGCCTTAACTCTTATTTAGAGGAATCAAGAGGAGTTAGTCCAGAGCCCTTCACGGGGAATTCAGCTACACTCGTTGGTTGCACAAGTGTAGTTGCAAATTAGTTTTAATTTCCGCATTTAGTTCATTAAATTAGCCGTACACCTATTCACCCCCTAGGTGTACTTACATTCTTAAATTCTATATTTTTTGTGCAGATAAAGCTTCAGTCTGTTTAGTTTGCATGAGAGAGTTTTGGTTCTTCATGTACCTTTCCATGTTTCTCTCAAAGTCAATCATTCTCTTTTCTAGTTGAGGATTCTAGAAGGAAGTTGTGGAGCCTGGTTGGGAAAGTTTTGTTGATAGTTTAAAAAATTAGGTGGATGGTTGGAGAATTATGATGGAAATTGAAAAAATTGGGTTGATGTTGGAAGAATTATTGGTATGATGGAAGCGGCTAGCATGATTTGACCGTGAGTGGTCATTATTATTTTAGCTCCATGAGAAATTCGGATGATTTCTACAGCCAGGATTATACGTTGGTGCGTAAGAATTATTGTTCGGCCTTGAAAAGGCCGCATTCATTAGTTCTGAAAAGTGTTATTGAGCTTGAAACACAGGACACTCCTCAAATACATGATTCATGACTTGACAGTAAGTACAGGCTGGAGTTGAAAATTGATTTGGGCTGACTTGATTGACTGGACTTAGTTCCTTAGTTTCTAAAACTTTCAGTCTTCTCGCTAGATTAGCTAACTTAGCTTCATTAGCTATGAATGATTCAATAGAATGGAGACCTCATTTTGAAGAGATGGAGTTTGAGTTCCTTGAATTTTCACTAGTTAGTTCCCATTGGATAGTCTTTTCAGGTAGATTCTCATATAAATCCATCCTTCATTCTCATCCTTCTGCAAGAATCCCCCTTGGCATATGCTTTCTAAGAGGGTCTTAGTTGAGTACTCTAAACCGTCATAAAGAATTTGGCATTGTCGCTATTTCTCTATTCCATGATGAGGACATTGGACAAGGAGGTCTTTAAAGCGTTCAAAGTACCTCCAAAATGGTTCAATAGGTTCTTACTGTTGGCCCAGAGGCCTTCCACTCTAGTTTTGATGATGATTAACTCATGTAGTTATGGTTTACTAATAAACTAGTGATGTTTAGTTTCAGATACATAACCAAGTTATTAGTAAGTGATTAGCTTCAACAAAGGTATTTTGGAGCTTTCACACGGTGATTCAAGAGCCCGAGCGTCAAAGTTCATATCTAGCACTCGTTGGAGTCAAACTCGGTGGATCACGTTTGGATCGAGTTGACTTGGAGACGGCGCTCTACAAGAAGACTTTGGTATATTGTTTAGTTTATAGTTTAGATCCATTGTTAAAGATTAGATAGTGTGATATGCTCAAGTTCACAACACACACACGTTTCATGTTTTGGTTTCGGTTTTTAGTTTAACCGATCTTGGTTTTCATGAATAGATAGAATCAAAACAAGTTTACATGGTTTAATGTATATTAGATTTGTTCTATATACATCTATGCTTCAACTATTTAAACAAACTTAGTTTGATAGTCTATTTCATGATTTTGGAGTTTTGGTATTTTAGACAAAACTTATTTTCGGATTTAATGTCAAAAACATAGATATATATCTCTTTCATGTATATTGGATTATGTCCATATACAACATGCTTAAAAGTTGTTTAAATATCATGTTTTTGTATTTACATGTGTTTTGGAAAATACGGATTTTGATTTTCGGCAAAAATTGTAAGTCACAAAAATGGTTCAAAATGTTTGTAACATGGTTTGATTTTTACTCAAACATGTTTGTATTTCAAAGATAATATAAGAACTGATTTTTGTGAATTTTTAGAGATTTTATAAGATTTACTTGGTAATAAAAAGATAAGTTTTTGAATCCTATAATCTGCCTGCCAGGCCCTGGCGGTCGACCGGGACAGTCGACCGGACCAGTGGTCGGTCGACAAGACCGGTCGACCGACGTACACAAGGACGTGCACGCAGGCTAGCTTGGTTGGCCGGTCGACCGAGCGGTCGACCGACTGCAAGTGTCCCACTCTCGGGTGGGGGCGGTCGACCGTGAGCCTTGGCACGGTCGACCGAGCGGTCGACCGGACAGAGAGCAACTGCTCTCTAGATCTGGCACAGTCGACCAGGCGGTCGACCGGCAAGCTCAACGGTCATATTTTTGACCGTTGGCCGGTCGACCAGAAGGTCATTTTTGACCTTGTCAGCTGCCAACGGGCATAATTCTTATGGGGATTATAAATACCCCATTTGAAGTTGGTTTTCACCAAGTTTTCAAGAGAGAAAATTTTCAAACTGCTTAAGTGTTTTTAAGCAAAAAGTTTTTGGGTTCAAAATTCTTATTCTCTATTTGTTTTTAAAGTGTTTGATAATTCAAAGAAAATAGTCTTTTGGGAATTGGTTTTTGGTCTAAAAATTCTATATCTATTTGGAGTTTTTCCCAAGTGATTTTCTTTGCTCAAAACACTTTGTTTTCTCACACTTGAGCTTATCATTCTATCCTCTCTATAGGATCTTTTTTTGTGGAAAAAGAATTGGTTTGTGGTCTTTTGATCACCAAGTTGTAAACGACTCCTTAATTGTGATTTCCCTCTTGTGTAGAGGTTGATTGTTGGAGTGGTGGCTTTGTGCCCTATCCCTCTAGTGAAAGGTTGATTTGTTTGGCTAAGTGCCTAACCCTCTAAGTGTAGAGGTGTTTGTTGTGGATTGTGCCTTGCCTCTATGAGAGGTTGTATTTGGTTGAGAGAGGAGTTGTGTACTCCCGATTGTAATTGCCCCAAATCCTCATTGGAGGTTTCCCTGTATGGGAAGTCCTGTGTGGACAAGTTAGTGGAAATCCTTCTGTGTGAAGGCGGGGATGCAGAGCTGGGTGCTCGAACCTCGAAACATATCCGTGTGTTTGCGATTGATCCATTTCTCTCACTCTCACTCTCTTATTTTGTGCATTGCAATACATTGTCATATCATTTACATGCTTGTGTTGTTTGTGTGTGCCTCACTTGTGTTTAACCACGAGAGCTTCATACAACTCTTATTCAGAGGAATCAAGAGGAGTTAGTCCAGAGCCCTTCACCGGGAATTCGGCTACACTCGTTGGTTACACTAAGTGTGTTGCAATTAAGTTTTTAATTTCCGCATTTTGTTCATTAGATTAGCCGTACACCTATTCACCCCCCTCTAGGTGTACTTACAATTGGTATCAGAGCCTACGCTCCTGATATTAGGTTTAACCACCTAGGAGTGTGATCTTGGTTTTGCTAATCTACATTTGCATTTGCATTTGCACACATATAGTTTGCACTCATGGATAGCCCTCCCATGTTTGATATCTCTGGACTTAATATATGGAAGGTTATGATGAGTTGTCATTTAAAAGCCCTAGGTTATAAAGTTTATCTTGCCATTACCAAGGAATCCTACCTAAATGATAGCAAGCATATAGAGGCCAATGCACTAGCCCTAAAGGCACGTAGAGCATCACTTGATAAAAAATATTTACATGTGTTTTCTCATTATGATTCCGCTTTTGCAGTATGGAACATTTTGACATTTCCTGAGCTACCAACGCTTATCAATAAGAAGAGGAAATCTAGTCGAGACGAGTCCGACGAACGTTGCTTCATGGTCCAAGGAAATGACTCCCTTGAGGTACAATCAGAAACTCAACTAGATGCTAGTTCTAGTTCATATTGCAATGAGTGTATAGATGCACAAGCCTTAAAAGATGAACTTGCCAAAAATTGTGAAAATTTGATTTCAAAATATAAACTTTTGAAAAAGGATAATTTTGGTTTAAAAGAAGAAAATAAAAATTTATCTTCTAGACTTGAGATTGCTTTGCAAGAAAGGGATGAGATTTCAAGTGAACGTGACTCACTTAAATCCCAACTTAATCTTACCTTAAATGAAAACAAGATTTTGAAAAATAAAAATGATTGTAATGATATTTTGAAGAAAAATAAAAACTTGTCTTTAAAACTTGATTTTGTTGTAAAAGAAAATGAATCGTTAAAAATGAAAATTGTTTCTATTTCAAAGGAATTGGATTTCATGTCTAATGAAATGTTTCTTTGAAAAATAATTTGTCTACACATGTTTGCCATGCTAGTGTAGCTTCACCTAGCTTATCTATGCATGCACCTCTTCTAAAATTGAAAATGATATATCTATGCTTAAGAAGAGTGTTGATTGTTTGGGCTCCACTTTGAGCCATTGTGCTTTGAACCACACACGTTTGGAATCTATGTTTCAAAAGAAACATGTTCCTCTTATGCATGCACACAAACCACGACATACACATGCTCCTCACGTTCACACTCATCACACTATGCATGCTCATGTGTACACTTGTACACATTGTGGACGTAAGGGCCACCTTGCTAAATTTTGTTATAATAGGATGCATGATTCAAATTTAGCAACTAAGTTTGTTTGAGTTAGGAAAGGAGCTAACCCCCACATGGACCCAAAAGAGTATGGGTACCAAAGACCACCTCTATGTTATTTGATGTAGGTGTGGGCTCTCACATGACGTGAGGGTGATGGTGCCTTGAGGTGGATGCATTCCGAGCCTAAAGATGACATAGTGGATGCATCACTTTCAAGGGCAGTTTGGTGGAAGGACCACCTTATTTTGGAGACATAGAGAGTTGCCCTCATGGTTTTAGTAACTATCTCTTACTCTTTATCTATGTTTGCATGCTTTTAGATCATTCATTTATAGCATGTCTTGGTTTAATGTTCATTATGTCATATGCCATGTTTATTAGTTCTATGACATGCATGATTAGTATTTGAGACACCCATGTTTATATGGACCCATATTTAGTGTTCACTTTAGTTTAACTAATATGTATGTCCTAGATCTAATGCATGTGCATTTGCCATAATGATCATATGAGTTTTTGTTTTGATTTCTATGCTTCATGTTTTGATTACATGTTTAGATGTTAGTTTTCATTAAAACTTAGGTATATACTTGTACAACTAGTGAGCCGCAAATAGATTATTATGTGTTTGTGCTTGAATGCTCATTTTTACTTATTAGATGTACTAGTATAGCCTAGTTTTGATGATTCATACATTTTGACTTGTATTCCCATTTTGTACAAGTTTTCATGTGAATGTTTAACTTCAAGTATATGTCATTTTGTCTAAACTATTAGATATACATATACATCCTTGAGCCACTTTCCTTCATGCATATACTTTTGTGGACTCGTTTATATTTGGATATGTATGTATACTTTAGTTTGTACATGACATACATATACCTTAAAGGATTCTAGTTTTGATGATTTTCATGTTTTTAAGGAATTTCATATTGAGCTTAATTGCCTATTTTCATGACTTTGTATTTCACATTATACTTGTACACTCACATCATTTTTGTTTACTCATGATTTGTTTTCATGAGACTATATATGCTTTATAGACCCTTGAGTGTTTTAATGATCATGTGATTCTCATATTTTCATGAAAAATATTTCTTATTTTATTCCTTACTTGAAGGATTTCGTACTAGTTTACAAATTTTTCTATAACTGGTTCGTATTCTTCATTATGGTAGAATTTTTCAAACATACTATACTTTCAAACTTATTTTTGAAAACCCCTACCCATTTAAGGGCGGTTGGATGGGCGACCTTGCCTTGTATGCTTATTATGAAAATCTTTTTAAATATGTGCATGAAATGGGTGGAAGGAAGTATGAGTTATACACTTGATCTTATCATGTTTTCAATTCGTATCATTGGATCTTTTCAATTGGTATCACTATTGACATTTTTTGTATACTCATATATGTTTCTATATATGTATGCTTACACTTCAAATAGTATCAATTTCGATTGGTATTCAATTTTTCATACATATATATATGGTTTATTTGTGCCTACTATATCTCTATATCTTTGAGCACAAATTTTGGTTATGCTAAGCTTGATTTCTTTAATGACTATTATATTTCAATTGATTATGTTTCAATTGGTATCTTATACAAGCTTATGCATCATTTTGTTTGGTATTTCATAAAGGGATAGAAAATTCATATTTCACCTTTTAATTGATTTTGTTTACCTTTCGTATTTTACTCTCACACTTTATGTTGAAAAATGATTGAAAAATGAGATTGATTTTTTTTTTTGGTGTCATATGCTCCCATGAAAAATTACTTTCAATTGGTACTAATCTTTACAACTGATATCAAGATTACCTATATGTTTACATCATTCAATTGATATCAAAAATTTTGGTTGAATTCTTCAACATGTTTTATTTACTTTCAATTGGTATAATATAGACATGTTTATTTAAATTAAAAATATTTGTTTTATGTACCTTCAATTGGTATGTTTTATTTATCTTCAATTGATATCATGATGCACTAAATTGATATTTTTTCAATTGGTATTAAAATGTTTTGTTTTGATTTCACCTCTTATTGATATTTTTTTGTTTAAGACAAAAAGGGGGAGAACATTGTTCTATTGTTTTCTTTGACCCCTTTGTTGATGATTGACAAAAAGGGGGAGAATTATTTGAGTTTATATGCATGTTTATTGTTTATTTGTTGGTTAATATTAAAGTTTGTTTCATATTGGTATCAAGAAAGTTTGTTTTATGTTTTGATGTTTGTTGATATTGATATCAAGAGCATGGATAATCATGCTTTGTTGTTTTGGTTTATTGGTATCAAGAACTTTTATTAAAATTTTTATTGTTGGTATCAAGAGCTTTTATTGATTATCTTTCAATTAGTATCAAGAGTTTTTATTGATTGGTATAAAGAGCTTTTATTACTTTTATTGATAAAGTTTTCAAATTGAAATTTTTATTGGTATCAAGAGTAATATTTTAAGTTTATATTTTCAATTGATATTTAAGAACATGTTTATTTTAAAAAGGAAAAGGAATTTATTTTAAAAGTTTGGTATCAAGAGCATATTCATTTCATTGTTTTATGCATATTTATGCACATTCATGTTTAGTATTCATTGCATATATTTATTGTTTATTGTTACGCATGAGTTAAGGGGGAGCTTCTTTGAAGCTTTACTTTAATCCATGCATATATAACTCCATGAGCTTTGTCATCATCAAAAAGGGGGAGATTGTTGGCCCAGAGGCCTTCCACTCTAGTTTTGATGATGATTAACTCATGTAGTTATGGTTTACTAATAAACTTGTGATGTTTAGTTTCAGATACTTAACCAAGTTATTAGTAGGTGATTAGCTTCAACAAAGGTGTTTTGGAGCATTTACATGGTGATTCAAAAGCCCGAGCGTCAAAGTTATGAAAGAACACCTAGAGGGGGGGTGAATAGGTGTTAGTGCTAATTTAAAACTAAATGCAAAACTAAGTGCGCTAAATGCGGAAGCTAATGCAAATTTTGCAACACACTTAGTACAATCAACAAGTGTAGCCGAATTCCCCGTGAAGGGCTCTGGACTAACTCCTCTTGATTCCCCTGAATGAGTTGAGGTGCTATGTGAAGCTCTTGTTGATTAGGTACAAGTGAGGCACACACAAACAAACAAGCATATACAAGATATAGCAATGTGAATTATGCAAGGCACAACACAAGCAAATAGATATGATATGAAAATATGAATTATGCTCGATACAAGCAAATATGATATGAATGAAGTATGATGCTATGCACAAATGTAAAGAGAGAGAGTTTAGAGACAAGTGGATCAAACGCAAACACAATGATATGTTTCGAGGTTCGAGCACCCTTGCTCTACATCCCCGCCTACACCACCGTGTAGGATTTCCAATCCACTATACCGTCCACCGAGGACTCCACTGAGGAACCTTCACCGAGAAGGATTTGTACAACAATGGAGTACCTAACTCCTCTCTCAAACAAACACCTCCTCACACAAGAGGGGTAGGCCCGTAGCCAATACAACAACCAATCCACCTCACACTTGAGGGATACAAACCAACAACCAACTCCACCTCACCAAGAGGGAGTAAACACCAATCTCCACCTCACAATAGAGGGAGCAAACCAACAACCCAAATCACAACCTCAACCTCTACAAAGAGGGAGCAACCAAGAAATCAAGGTTTACAATAGGTGGTCTCTTTTAACTACAAACCTCTTTCCTTTTTCTTTTTCCACAAAACAAATGATCCTAATAGATTAGGATAGAAGATAGCTCAAGTGTGAAAAACTAGGTGTTGGAAAACAAGCAACAAAGAAAAACACTTGGGAAAATTCTTGCAAAAGATATAGAATGAAAACCAAGACAAATCTCCCAAAATCCTCTTTCTTTGATTTTTCCAAAAACCTAAAACAATAAAGATTGAAAGATTAAAGCCCCAAATACTTTTGAAAACTCTTTAAAAACACTTAAGAAGGTCTGAAATTTTTGCCCTTGAAAACTTCTACAAAAAACTATGAAGAGATGGGGTATATATAGCCCCAATACAAAACTAGCCGTTAGAGCTGAGCTGGCAGCTCTGACAGGCAACGGTCGACCGGCCCGGTCGATCGCCAACGGTCAGAAATATGACCGTTGGGCAACTACGGTCGACCGGCCCGGTCGACCGAAACAAACAGAGAGCACTGTAAGTGCCCCGGTCGACCCGAGCAGTCGACCGTCCCAGTGCCTTCAAACGTGCACAGATTTGTGCACGTCGGTCGACCGGCCCGGTCGACCGACTTCACCCAAGTCGACTAGGTCAGGTTGACTAGTCGACTGATTGAAGCCTAGAACAAAAAATCTGGGTCAGAAAAACAGTGTAAAATATTTTTCTAAAAATCTTTTAACACTTCTAAAAATCACCAAAAATAGTTTTATCATTTTATATGGAAACACAAACTTGTGATAAAAATTTCAAGACATATATCAATCATATCAATCATTTTAAGTCTTGCAAATTTTATCAAAAAACAAAACTTGTATTTTTATCAAACTTGATTTTTCAACACATGAATAGGGATATCAAAATAAGTTTGTCTAGCAAGTTAAACCATGTATGTATATCTAATATACATAGAAATAAAGTAAACTTGTTTTGATCTACTATTCATGAAAACCAAATCCAAAACATGAAAACGTGTGTGTTGTGCCCTTGAGCATATCAACTATACTAAGCTTTACAAATTGGATCTAAACACACTAACCAAACTATGGATACCTAAGTCTTCTTGATGATCTTCATCTTCAAGTAGACTTGCTCTAAAACTCCATCCATGGGCTAGGCAATGTATGATTTTGAAGCTTTGGCCCTGGAATCATCATGAAAAGCTTCTAAACACCTTGTTGAAGCTAATCACCAACTAATATCTTGGTTAATGATCTAAAACTTAAACAACACTAGATTATTAGTAAACTTAACTACATGAGTTAATCATCATCAAAACTAGAGTGGAAGGCCTTTGGGCCAACAATCTCCCCCTTTTTGATGATGACAAAACTCATGGAGTTATATATGCATGGATTAAAGTTAAGCTTCAAAGAAGCTCCCCCTTAACTCATGCATAGACATAAATAATAAGATATGGAAATGAAGCACATGAATATGTATGCAAGTATGGAGATAAAACATGCAACAAGCATAAATCAAAATCTTTTCTCCTATTTGCAATACAAAAACATATATGCATAAATAACAAGGAAGACAAATACTTCTCCCCCTTAAGCAATGAAAACATGCATAAACTCAAATACTTCTCCCCCTTTTTGTCAATCATCAACAAAGGGTTCAAAGTAAAATCAAATCAAACCAATTTTTCTCCCCCTTTTTGTCAAACAAAAAGATCAAGAAGGGGTTAAACAATCCAAACAATAAAATGAGGGGTAAAAATCTTTCTCCCTTTTAAGTCAATCAAAACAATAAAACAATGTTCTCCCCTTTTTGTCTAAAACAAAAAACAAGGTCAATAAGGGGTGACTATAAACAACATGATATCAATAGATAAATAAGTCAATGAAGCATCTTGATATCAATTGAAAATAAACAAAGATCAATAGATGTTATATGCTATATACATTCATGAAGAGGAAGACGCTAAGTTAGCTTCCCTACACATATGCATTACATGAAAGAGGGATGTTAAGCCCTAATTCACATAACACACATTATGTAATGCATAAGAGGAGATGTGAAGCCCCCTACACACGTGTACCACATAACGAAGAGATGTTAAGCTCTTCAATACAAGATACACTCATCATGAATCTATATGCATATAGTCAATACAAATCAAAACTTTTGTATTTGTTTTAAAAACAAAATTTTTAGATACCAATTTTAAGCAAAAACACATGAAACATCTTGATATCAATTGAAATTAAACATAATAAATTTTGAATGTCTAAACAAAATTTTGATACCAATTGTAAATAATTTTCATATTAAACATATGATACCAATATGAAATTTTCAATCATAAAGTAAGGGAGTGGGAAACAAATACCAATTGAAGAATCACCAATTGAAAGACAAAATTGAATTTTCTCCCCTTTATGAAATACCAACTAAAAAGATGCATGGGCTTGATACCAATTTAAAAGTAATCAATTGAAACAAAATTGAAGCTCAAGCACTAGCATAAACAAGATTTTGTAAAAAATTTATATCTTAAGCACAAATAAAACAAGTATATGTGTATGAAATAGAATGAGTACCAATCACCAATAGATGATACCAATTGAAAATATACATACACAATAAACATATGAGTATACACAAAGATCAAAATGATACCAATTGAAAGAGTTCAATGATACCAATTGACATAACAATAAAAGCATGGTATAACTCATATAATCTACCACCCAATCATGGTTCAAGTTTAAAATGATTTTCATAGTAAAGCATACATGAGCATGATCTCCCATCCAACCGCCCATGGAAGGTGGGGTTTTCAAAAATAGATTTGAAATGTAGTATGTTTGAAAATCTCTACCATAGTGAAGAATACGAACTAGTTATAGGAAAAAACTTTTAAAACTAGTACGAAATCCTTCAAGCAAGGAATACAACAAAAATAATTTTTCATAAAACATGAAATCCACATGATAATCAATACTCTAATTTAATTAGGCATAAATATGACTCATGAATACAAAACATGAGCAAGCAATAAATGTGAGTGTATAAAATAAAGTGTGAATATCATAATCATGAAATATTCAATTAAGCTCAATTATTCCTTAAACATTGAAAACACGAAAATCATCAAAACTTATTTAATCTTCATGGCATATGTATGTCAAGTACAAATTAAAATATACATACATATCCAAACACAACGAGTCCACTATTTATATATGCATGAAGGCACGTGGCTCAAAAGGATAAACATGTATATCTAATAGTTTGGACAAGATAGACATATACATGAAGTTAAACAATAATCACAAAATCAAGAAAAGCTAAATCTTCACCAAAAACATTTCATTTCAAGGTATATGTATGAATTGTCAACACAATAAGTATACATACATATCCCTAAACACAATTGAGTCCATATATAGATTTGCATGAAAGGCAAATGACTCAAGGGGTATACATGTATATCTTAAAGTTTGCAATACAAACATATACATGAAGTGAAAACTCATAAAATAAATTCAAAAATAGGAATACAAGTTTAAAATGCATGAATCATCAAAACTAGATTATACTAGCACATCTAATGGGTTCAAATAAGCAATCAAGCCCAACTATATATAAATTATTTGTCGCCCATTCTATGAACAAGTATATAACTAGTCTTAATGAAAACTAACATCTAAACAAGTAATCTACACATGAAGCATCAAAACTCAAAAAAACTCATCATGATAAAACTAAAACATGATTACTATGTAAATTCACATGTATTAGATTCATGATGTACATTATAGCTTAAACAATAGTGAGAACACTAAGTATGGGTTCACATAAGCATGTGTGTCTCAAGTACTATACATGTATGTCAAGGATCTAATAAACATGATAATTACACACTAATCCATAGACATCAAAAACATGCTATAAACAATGAAATGGAAAGCATGTAAACAATAAATGGGAGTAAAGGATTGTTACCAAAACCGAAGAAGCATCTCTCCTTGTCTCCAAAACATGGTGGTCATCTCCACCAAATCTTCCCTTGAAAGTGATGCATCCAATTAATTCTCTTTAAGCACGGAACGCATCCATTCCAAGGTGTCATTACTCTCACGTCATATGAGAGCCTACACCTACATTAAACAAAGGAGGGGTGATCTTTAGTACCCACATCTTGTTGGGTCCATGGGGGTTAGTCCCTTCTCTAATCCAAACAAAATTCTTTGCTAAATTAGGAGTATGTAATCTATCATAACAAAATTTAGCAAGGTGGCCCTTACTTCCACAATGTGTACAAGTGTACACATGAGCATACTTGTGATGGGTGTGTCCGTGTGGAGCATGTGTATGCCGTGGAGGGTGTGCATGCATAAAGGATGGAACTTGTTTCTTTCGAACCAAGGTTTCCAAGCGTGTATGGTTCTTAGCACATTGGCTCATAGTGGAGCCCAAACAATCCATTTTCTTCTTCAACATGTTTATATCATTTTTAATCATAGAAGAAGTGGAGCATGCAAGGGGTGATCTAGGTGAAACTACCCTAGCATGGCAAACATGTTCATCAATTTTATTTTGCAAAACTTTATTTTTCTTTAAACAAACATCTAAATCATTTGAAATGAAAATTATTTTATTTTTCAAAGCAACATTCTCTTTTAAAATAAAATCAACTTTCGAAGACAAGTTCTCATTTTTCTTCAAAAGTGTTTCACAATCATTTTTATATTTTAAAAATTCATTTTCTTTTAGTACAAGTTCCAATTGAGATCTCAATGAATCCCTTTCATTATAGACCTCACCCTTCTCTTGCAAAACAATGTTAAGTCTAGCATGCAAACTCTTATTTTCTTGTTCAATTCCTAGACTTTTCTTTTAACAAATTATATTTTTCTATTAATTTTTCACAAACAATAGAAAGTTCTTCATTTAAGGTATGGGGATCAACATAATCATTTGAAGAACTAGCACAATCATCATTATCTAAGTGGGATTCCGAATGTACCTCAAGGGAGTCATTCCCTTGGACCATGAAGCATTGTGAATCAAATTCTCAACTAGATTCCTCCGGTTGATTTGGCAATAGAAGCTCGGAGGTGGTGGTGGTTGTCAACAAATTCCACACTGCAAAGGCGGAATCAATGTTAGAAACACGTAAAAGATAATCTTTAGATAATGTGCTTCTAATGGCCTCTAGGGCTTGTGCATTGGCCCTATATGATTGCTATCACTAAGGAAGGATTCCTTGGTAATGGCAAGGTAAACTTTATGACCTAGGGTTTGTAAATAAACAGTCATCCTAATCTTCCAAACATGAATGTTGGAAGGGTCATACATAGGTGGGGTCATGAAAGCCATGATAAACTATATGTGTGCAAAACAAGCAAATGCAAACAATAGATTAGCAAACAAAGGATCTCACTCCTAGGATGTTAAGCCTAAGTATTAGGAGCACTAGCTCTGATACCAATTGAAAGAAACACCTAGAGGGGGGGTGAATAGGTGTTAGTGCTAATCTAAAACTAAATGCAAAACTAAGTGCGCTAAATGCGGAAGCTAATGCAAATTTTGCAACACACTTAGTACAATCAACAAGTGTAGCCGAATTCCCGTGAAGGGCTCTGGACTAACTCCTCTTGATTCCCCTTGAATGGGTTGAGGTGCTATGTGAAGCTCTTGTTGATTAGGTACAAGTGAGGCACACACAAACAACCAAGCATATACAAGATATAGCAATGTGAATTATGCAAGGCACAACACAAGCAAATAGATATGATATGAAAATATGAATTATGCTCAACACAAGCAAATATGATATGAATGAAGTATGATGCTATGCACAAATGTAAAGAGAGAGAGAGAGTTTAGAGACAAGTGGATCAAACGCAAACACAATGATATGTTTCGAGGTTCGAGCACCCTTGCTCTACATCCCCGCCTACACCCACCGTGTAGGATTTCCAATCCACTATACCGTCCACCGAGGACTCCCACCGAGGGAACCTTCACCGAGAAGGATTTGTACAACAATGGAGTACCTAACTCCTCTCTCAAACAAACACCTCCTCACACAAGAGGGGTAGGCCGTAGCCAATACAACAACCAATCCACCTCACACTTGAGGGATACAAACCAACAACCAACTCCACCTCACCAAGAGGGAGTAAATACCAATCTTCACCTCACAATAGAGGGAGCAAACCAACAACCCAAATCACAACCTCAACCTCTACAAAAGAGGGAGCAACCAAGAAATCAAGGGTTTACAATAGGTGGTCTCTTTCAACCACAAACCTCTTCCTTTTTCTTTTTCCACAAAACAAATGATCCTAATAGATTAGGATAGAAGATAGCTCAAGTGTGGAAAACTAGGTGTTTAGAAAACAAGCAACAAACAAAAACACTTGGGAAAATTCTTGCAAAAGATATAGAATGAAAACCAAGACAAATCTCCCAAAATCCTCTTTTCTTTGATTTTTTCAAAAACCTAAAACAATAAAGATTGAAAGATTAAAGCCCCAAATACTTTTGAAAACTCTTTAAAAACACTTAAGAAGGTCTGAAATTTTTGCCCTTGAAAACTTCTACAAAAACTATGAAGAGATGGGGTATATATAGCCCCAATACAAAACTAGCCGTTAGAGCCGAGCTGGCAGCTCTGACAGGCAACGGTCGACCGGCCCGGTCGACTGCCAACGGTCAGAAATATGACCGTTGGGCAACTGCGGTCGACTGGCCCGGTCGACCGAAACAAACAGAGAGCACTGTAAGTGCCCCGGTCGACCCGAGCAGTCGACCGTCCCAGTGCCTTCAAACGTGCACAGATTTGTGCACGTCGGTCTGTTGGCCAAAAAGGTTACACTCTCCATTTGTTTAGAGTTTTGATGATAACAAAACAAATAAGAGCTAGTGGTACTAATAAGTTTGTTCAAGATGAGTTTCAGGTTAGTACCATTCATGATGGCCATTACTTAGCTATTGCAAGGTTTGCAAGGTTTATGATGCTAATAGGGCAAATGGCGCAAGAAGGAATGATCATAGAAGAGAAGGCTTTAGCATGTCATTGCATGGCTCAAGACTTTAGTTTGGCTCAAGAGACTTCATTAGTTTGTTTTTAGTTTTATAG
Organism: Agave tequilana; assembly: GCA_038442645.1. Classification (NCBI taxonomy): domain Eukaryota; kingdom Viridiplantae; phylum Streptophyta; class Magnoliopsida; order Asparagales; family Asparagaceae; genus Agave; species Agave tequilana. The sequence goes on along the minus strand of JAVJIF010013598.1, from coordinate 8,071 downwards.
TTTTGTTAAAGAATAGTGGATAGGTGAAGCTCAAATACACACACATAAATTCAATACGTTTGGTTTTTGATTGAATCGGTTTTGGATTTCAAATACATATATCGGGTTTGGATTTGAACCAGTTTTAGTTCTACTGATCTGCTTGACACCCTTTTATAGTTATTATCATAACTTTTTATTTTTATATTCAAATAACATGATTTAACTTGAATTTCAAAGATAACTTTCAGATCTAAATTTCTTATTCAATAACCATTTTCAGATTCCAATTTTAAAGATGTCAAATATTTGGTTGAACTCTGTTCTTATTCTGAAAATAGCTTACAGTTTTTATATTTGATACTTTTCAGTTTTTTATTGATAACTTTCTCATATGAACAGATATTGATTTGATTTCAGTTGCATTAAAAAGAAGACTTAAAGATCTAAACATTATTCCTATATACCTTATTCTGAATGCGAACGTTTGCAGCCTGAAAAATGTGCTCAAAGTTGACCAATCTGCCAGATTGGCAGTAATGGCTGATTTTCTGGAGGCTGATTTTTAACATGTTTTCAAAATGTGTTTTAAGTTTAAGTTCAAATAAAACGTGGTTAGCTGTTTTAGAGGGTCAATTTCTTCCTCTTATATTCAGGTAAAACTTTTCTATGTTTACTCTTCCTCAATCCTATATAAAGGGGTCATTAGGGTAGAGGTTTTCATAACAAGCATTGGCAAAAATATTCAAAGTTTTCAAAGGCTTTCAAAAGAGTTTGGTTCTCGGTTTTTGTGCTGAAGAATCTCTCATCGCTCAAGTTTTATTTTCTAAACTCTCTGAATTTCATTTTATTTTTCCACTTACAATATTTGAGCTTCAATTCTAACCATTGTTCTACAGGGTTCTTGTAAGGGAAAGAGGCTTTTGCAAAAGAGAGTTTGTTGTCTTTTGATCACCAAGAAATACTTGTATTCAAGATTGTAGAGTTGGGTACTCCGATGTGATTGTAACTCTTTGTGAAGTTATAGTGGCTAGAAATCCTTCTGGGTGAAGGCGGGGATGTAGAACTGGGTGCTCGAACCTCGAAAAAATTCTCGGTGTTTGCGTTTGGTTTACTTTCTCTTATCTCTTGTATTATATTCTTTGCTTAAATTACTTGCTTGTATGTAATTGCAATTAATACTTAAATTCCGCATTAAGTTCACTAGATTAGCATTATCACCTATTCACCCCCCCTCTAGGTGATTTCAATTGGTATCAGAGCCTACGCTCCTGATATTAGGTTTAACCGCCTAGGAGTGAGATCTTGGTTTGCTAGTCTACATTTGCATTTTCATTTGCACACATTTAGTTTGCACTCATGGATAGCCCTCCTATGTTTGACTTTTCTAGACATGATATTTGGAAGGCCAAGATGAGTTGTCATTTAAAAAGCCTAGGACATCTAGTTTATCAGGCCACTACCAAAGAATCCTTCCCCAATGATAGCAAGCATAGAAAGGCCAATGCATTAGCCCTTAAGACACTTAGAATATCTCTTAATAAAGATCTATTACATGTATTTGCTCACTATGATTCAGCTTTTGCAGTTTGGAGCATCTTGACTTCTCCCGAGCTACCAAAAGATCATCAATAAGTTGAGGAGATCTAGGAGAGACAAATCCGACGAGCATTGCCTCATGGTCCAAGGGAATGACTCCTTGAGGTACAATCGGAATCTCAACTAGATGATAGCTCTAGTTCCTATTGTTATGGTTGTTTTGAAGTTCAAACATTGAATATGGAACTTGCTAAAAAGATTGAAAAGTTTTTGGAAAAACATGATCTTTTGAAAAAGAATAATTTTGAACTAAAAGAAGAAATGAAGGATTTATGTTCAAATTTTGAATTGATTTTGCAAGAGAAGGAAGAGATTGCTAGTGAACGTGACTCACTTAAATCTCAACTTGATCTTGCTCTAAAGGAAAATGAGTTTTTGAAAAGCAAAAATGATTGTGATGATGTTGTGAAAATAATGAGGTTTTGTCTTCAAAATTAGATTTTATTTTAAAAGATAATCTTTCTTTGAAAAATGAAATTGATTTCATCACTAAAGAATTAGATATTGTTTTAAATAAAAATATATCTTTGAAAAAGGATATTGACAATCATGTTTGCCATGCTAGTGTAGCTTCACCTAGCACATCTATTGCATGCTCCACTTTATCTTCTAGTATTGAAAATGATATAAATGTTTTGAAGAAAAGTGTTGATTGTTTGGGCTCCACTTTGAGCCAATGTGCTTTGAATCATACACGTTTGGAAATCTTGGTTAATAAGAAACAGGTTCCATCTTTGCATGTACACCATACACGGCATACACATGCTCATCACGATCACAAACTTCACACTATGTATGCTCATGTGTACACATGTACACATTGTGGTCGAAAAGGCCATCTTGCTAAATTTGCTATGACCGTTTACATGATGAAAATTTAGCTTGTAATTTTGTTTGGGTTAGGAAAGGTACTAACCCCTATGGACCAAAAGAAAATGGGTACCAAAGACCACCCCTAAAATGTTTGATGTAGGTGTGGGCTCTCGCATAACGTGAGAGGAGCGGTGCCTTGGAGTGGATGTGTTCTGTGCTTAAAGAAAATAATTTGGATGCATCACTTTCAAGGGGAGTTTGGTGGAGAAGACCACCATTAGTTTGGAGAACTAGAGAGGTGCCCTATCGGTTTTGGTATCAATCTCTAACTCCCGTTTATACTTGCATGCTTTTCATGTCATTGATTTATAGCATGTCATGTTTTATTGTTCATTATGCCTATGCCATGTTTATCAGATTAGTGACATACATGATTAGTATTTGAGACACCTTTGTTTAATATGGACCCATATTTTGTGTTCTCTCTATGTTTTAGCTATCATGTAAATCATGAATCTAATGCACATGTATTTGTCATAATGATCATATGGATATTTATGATTTTGTTTTGATGCCTCATGTTTTGATTATTATGTTAAATGTCATGATTATTAGACCATTGACATGCATGTATAGCTTTTGAGTTCACCCATGTTTATATTGACACATATGTTGTGTTCTCACCCTTGTTAGCTATCGTGTCTTTCATAGTTCTAATAGCATGTGGATTTACATAATGATTGTTTTATATTTGTAATGATGATTTATGTCCTATTTTATGCTACATGATTTGATTAATTGTTTAGATGTTAGTTTTCATTAAAACTAGGATATATACTTGTACATATTATGGGCCACAAATAGATCATTATATGTTTGTGCTTGAACGCTCTTTTGTACCCATTAGATGTGCTAGTATAGTCTAGTTTGATGATTCATGCATTCTAACTTGTATTCTCTATTTTGGATATGTTTTATGATCTTGTGTTTTAACTTCATGTATATGTCTATTTTGCCAAACTTTAAGATATACATGTATACCCTTTGAGTCATTTGCTTTTCATGCAAATCGTTATTATGGACTTAAATTGTGTTTAGGGATATGTATGTATACTTCTTGTTTTGTCAAAACATACATATGCCTTGAAGTATGAATTGGGTTTAATGAAAATTTAGTTTTGATGAGTCTCATGTTTTCATGTTTAAAGGAATACCTTAATTGAGCTTAAGTGCATGTTTCATGATAGTGTGTTCACATTACACTTGTACACTCTTCTTATTTGATGGTTTCTAATGATTTTATTTTCATGAGTATGATATGTGCTATATAGATTTTGAGTGTTTTTAGTGCCATGTGATTTACATGTGTTTCATGAAAAAAAAGTTGTTTTAATCCTTGCTTGAAGGATTTCGTACTAGTTTACAAGTTTTTCCATTTAACTAGTTGCTATATTCTTCGTTTTGGTAGTGTTTTTCAAACATACTTTATGTTCAAACCTATTTTTGAAAACCCTACCATCTAAGGGCGGTTGGTGGGGCGACCATGCCTTGTATGTTATTATTGAAAATCATTTTAAAACATGTGCATGAAATGGGTGGTAGGTTATATGAGGTATACACTTGATCTTATTATTGTTTCAATTGGTATCATTGGATCGTTTCAATTGGTATCAATATTGACATTCTTTTTGTATACTCATATATGTTTAATTGTACTCAATAATATCACAAATTTTAGTTTTGCCAAACTTGATTTTAATGAATATCATATTTAAATTGATTAGTTTTCAATTGGTATCCTAATACAAGCTTATGCATCATTTTAATTGGTATTTCATAAAGGGGGAGAAAATTCGTATTTTATCTCTCAATTGATATTTGGTTACCTTTGTTTCCACTCCCATACTTTATGATGAAAAATGATTTAAAGGAAAATAATATAGATTTAATTTGGTATCATATGAAAAATACTTATAATTGATATCAAGATGCTTATTTGTTTACTTTCTATTGGTATCAAGATGCATGATTTTTAATTGTTTATTGACAAAAAAGGGGAGAAGTATTTTGTTATTTTTATACTTTACTTATTGTTTTTGTTTTATTAATAACAAGAATTTTTATATATTGATTATCTTTCAATTGGTACCATGATTCACTTATATTGATATTTTTTAAATTGGTATCATGTTAGAAGAATATGTTTATTGCTTACTTAGACCCCTTTGTTGATGATTGATAAAAAGGGGGAAAAGTATTTGAGTTTATATGCATATTCTTGCTATGCATGTTTTTATATTGGTATCAAATATTAGTATCAAGAGTGTTTGTTATAAGAACATAGTTTGGTTAGTTTGGTTTTTTATTGGTTTCAAGAGCATTATTTCAGAACATGTTCATGTAAAGATTTATTTTAGTATTAAAAGCATGTTTCATGCATATCTATGCATTGTCATTATTTATTGGTGTTTTCTAACCCTTTTTGATGTATGACAAAAAGGGGGAGAAGTATTGGTGATTTCATGTTTTGGTTTCATATTTTGTACATGTTCATATTTTGTACATGTTTATCTCATATATGTATATGTAGGTGTCATGTTTTATACATATTCATATATGTATATGCTTTTATGTTTTATACTTGATAAAATAGAGTATCATTTGGGGGGGAGTTTTTATGTCCCTTTTATATCTTGATAATATATAGCCTATTTGTTTTGTCATCATCAAAAAGGGGGAGAATGTTGGCCCAAAAGGTTACTCTCTCCATTTGTTTAGAGTTTTGATGATAACAAAACAAATAAGAGCTAGTTGGTACTAATAAGTTTGCTCAAGATGAGTTTCAGGTTAGTACCATTCATGATGACCATTACTTAGCTATTGCAAGGTTTGCAAGGTTTATGATGCTAATAGGGCAAATGGCGCAAGAAGAAATGATCATAGAAGAGAAGGCTTTAGCATGTCATTGCATGGCTCAAGACTTTAGTTTGGCTCAAGAGACTTCATTAGTTTGTTTTTAGTTTTATAGTTTTGTAAAGAATAGTGGATAGGTTGAAGCTCAAATACACACACATAAATTCAATACGTTTGGTTTTGATTGAATCGGTTTTGGATTTCAAATACATATATCGGGCTTTGGATTTGAACCAGTTTTAGTTTTACTGATCTGCTTGACACCCTTTTATAGTTATTATCATACCTTTTTATTTTTATATTCAAATAACATGATTTAACTTGCATTTCAAAGATAACTTTCAGATCTAAATTTCTTATTCAATAACCATTTTCAGATTCCAATTTTAAAGATGTCAAATATTTGGTTGAACTCTGTTCTTATTCTGAAAAAGCTTACAGTTTTTATTTTGACACCTTTCAGTGTTTTATTGATAACTTTCTCATATGAACTGATATTGATTTGATTTTAGTTGCATTAAAAAGAAGATTTAAATATCTAAACATTATTCCTATATACCTTATTCTGAATTCGAACGTTTGTAGCCTAAAAAATGTGCTCAAAGTTGACCAATCTGCCAGATTGGCAGTAATGGCTGATTTTCTGGAGGCTGATTTTTAACATGTTTCAAAATGTGTTTTAAGTTCAAATAAAACGTGGTTAGCTGTTTTAGAGGGTCAATTTCTTCCTCTTATATTCATGTAAAACTTTTCTATGTTTACTCTTCCTCAATCCTATATAAAGGGGTCATTAGGGTAGAGGTTTTCATAACAAGCATTGGCAAAATATTCAAAGTGTTCAAAGGCTTTCAAAAGAGTTTGGTTCTCGGTTTTTGTGCTGAAGAATCTCTCATCGCTCAAGTTTTATTTTCTAAACTCTCTGAATTTCATTTTATTTTTCCACTTACAATATTTGAGCTTCAATTCTAACCATTGTTCTACAGGGTTCTTGTAAGGGAAAGAGGCTTTTGCAAAAGAGAGTTTGTGGTCTTTTGATCACCAAGAAATACTTGTATTCGAGATTGTGGAGTTGGGTACTCCGGTGTGATTGTAACTCTTTGTGAGGTTATAGTGGTTAGAAATCCTTCTGGGTGAAGGCGGGGATGTAGAGCTGGGTGCTCGAACCTCGAAAAAATTCTCGGTGTTTGCGTTTGGTTTACTTTCTCTTATCTCTTGCATTATATTCTTTGCTTAAATTACTTGCTTGTATGTAATTGCAATTAAAACTTAAATTCCGCATTAAGTTCACTAGATTAGCATTATCACCTATTCACCCCCCCTCTAGGTGATTTCACGGTCGACCGGCCCGGTCGACCGACTTCACCCAAGTCGACTAGGTCAGGTTGACTAGTCGACTGATTGAAGCCTGAACAAAAAAATCTGGGTCAGAAAAACAGTGTAAAATATTTTTCTAAAAATCTTTTAACACTTCTAAAAATTACCAAAAATAGTTTTATCATTTTATATGGAAACACAAACTTGTGATAAAAATTTCAAGACATATATCAATCATATCAATTCATTTTTGAGTCTTGCAAATTTTATCAAAAAACAAAACTTGTATTTTTATCAAACTTGATTTTTCAACACATGAATAGGGATATCAAAATAAGTTTGTCTAGCAAGTTAAACCATGTATGTATATATAATATACATAGAAATAAAGTAAACTTGTTTTGATCTACTATTCATGAAAACCAAATCCAAATCATGAAAACGTGTGTGTTGTGCACTTGAGCATATCAAAATACGCTTTACAAATTGGATCTAAACACACTAACTAAACTATGGATACCTAAGTCTTCTTGATGATCTTCATCTTCAAGTAGACTTGCTCCAAAACTCCATCCATGGGCTAGGCAATGTATGATCTTGAAGCTTTGGCCCTGGAATCATCATGAAAAGCTTCTAAATACCTTGTTGAAGCTAATCACCAACTAATATCTTGGTTAATGATCTGAAACTTAAACAACACAAGATTATTAGTAAACTTAACTACATGAGTTAATCATCATCAAAACTAGAGTGGAAGGCCTTTGGGCCAACAAGTTCATATCTAGCACTAGTTGGAGTCAAGCTCGGTGGATCACGTTTGGATCAAGTCAACTTGGAGACAGCGCTCTACAAGAAGACTTCGGTACATTGTTTAGTTATAATTTAGATCCATTGTTAAAGATTAGATAGTGTGATATGCTCAAGTTCACAACACACACACGTTTCATGTTTTGTTTCGGTTTTTAGTTTAACCGATCTTGGTTTTCATAAATAGATAGAATCAAAACAAGTTTACATAGTTTAATGTATATTAGATTTGTTCTATATACATCTATGCTTCAACTATTTAAACAAACTTAGTTTGATAGTCTATTTCATGATTTTAGAGTTTTGGTATTTTAGACAAAATGTATTTTCGGATTTAATATCTAAAACATAGATATATATCTCTTCATGTATACTGGATTATGTCCATATACAACATGCTTAAAAGTTGTTTAAATATCATGTTTTTGTATTTACATGTGTTTTGAAAAAATCGGATTTCCATTTCAAAAATCCAAGTTTTGGAAAATACGGATTTTGGTTTTTGGCAAAAATTGTAAGTCACAAAAATGGTTCAAAATGTTTGTAACATGGTTTGATTTTTACTCAAACATGTTTGTATTTCAAAGATAATATAAGAACTGATTTTTGTGGATTTTTAGAGATTTTATGGGATTTATTTTTTAAT